>JARYMX010000081.1:0-101416 GCA_030169165.1 Centaurea solstitialis | reverse complement strand
TATTTCATTAAGTTGATTATGGTAATCTTGTCAATAAATACAACAAGTCAGAAGTATCATTGGGATAATTATAACATATATGCGAAAAATCATGTTAAGACATGAAAAATGATCATTTATCCACTTAAGTTATTTTATGCATGAAACCAGACTAATATAAATTTTAGACTTTCATGTAAATGTTTTATTTTCCATCATTCCATAAACCGGTTCAACTTAAAAACCAAAACAATTCATAAAACACTTATAAAAGATAAGTCATAATAGCCGTAACCTTTGCCAGCCATTTCAGCTTGTAGCTTCTCCTTCAACAATCTCCGTCATTTCTTTTGTTAGTTCTATTGAAAAATTATCTTGTTCATCAAACAAATAAGAAACAGAGAATGTTTATGTCATTTGTTAAATAAATGGAGTTTGTCATATTTTGAAAACTTTATAGTTTGTTGGATTGTTTGACACTTTCATAAATGTATTAAACCATAAAAATAAAGTCATTAAATTATTACTATTAAAAATAGAGTCAAGAAAGCTTTCATAGCTCAGTTGGTTAGAGCACCCGTTTAGTAAGCGGGAGGTCTTGAGTTCGACTCTCAATGAAAGCATTCCTTTTTTTATTCTACAAAATTTGTGTTAAATGGGTCAAGCTAAAAGGCCCATTAGGACCCAATTAGAATTGGCAATTGAGCCTTATTGAAGCAATATTTTACTCTTTTATTGTAAATGTTATTTTTACGATGTTTTTTAATATTTTTTTTTACAATTTATAACATTTTTGTTGTGAATGTTCAAATTTACCTTTACAACGTCTTTGCTGTAAATGTTTTGTTTTTTTACCTTGTTTTGATTATTTTTACCTCAATAGTGTTTTTTAGTATGAATATTCGTATTTTATTTACTTTCACCGTGTTTTGTTGTGAAGTTTCATGCGTAAAGTCTTGGTCTCACGTGAACCCGAGTCTCATGTTATAACTATATGTATATGATTTATTTAATAAATATAAAGTTTTCGCAAGTGTTGTAAAGTATTTGTTGAACATTTTTTGAAGGACAACAAACATACACACCCACTAAACTACTCTTAAATTTACACCAACGTCCATGATAGAACTCGAACCTACACATCTTATCAAACACCAAATACCGCTAAACATTTACCATGCTTTTAGTTTGCAAATTCTATTTTTTCTTAAACAAGTTTCAATTACTTCGATTACACATATAATTTTCTTCAAATTAAAACCACGCGCATACACTTTCCAAAATATATATTCTTTCTTACCTTTTGAAATTTTAACTCTTCGACCATTAAAAAGTTGGACTCTACTAATAACTTATTGCTAATAATTTCATTTGCGACCAAAACCATGCTAAAATCATCCAATTATCAAATCTTTTATTATTTAGTTTCAATTTGACGTCAATCTATTCTAGTTCCAATTAATGCACCCCTTATCAAAAGAGTATGAATCAAATACAAAGAGTGAAAGCTACATCATTCGATTCAAACATAAATGCTTAAAACATTTATACTATCAACTTAAATGTTCTTTTATAAAACAACAATTACACTATTCATAAAAGACCGGAACAAAAACTATTCACCATTCATGTGGAATTGTAGATGGAAGAATATCAGAATAAATCAAACAACGCATTTCACTGTTAATAAAAGTATATATCAAAACCGATCAAGAAAATAAGATATTTCGGTTTAGAGCATATATTTGATTCATACATATTAGTTGAAAGCTACATACATATTAGTTTGAAAGCTACAACTAGTTAGATCTTTGATTAGCTAAAATAGGTTCTTATATAGATGGGTCCCTCATGATGCCCAATTTCTACAAGTGAGTCACATGAAATGATAAATATGTGATGTTGATTTGGTCCATGTAAAAACAAAACACAAACTCTCCATCAACTACCCTATCCTATTTGGTTCTTAAGGTTTTCATGTGATATAGATTAGGTCTATACATTCCAAACCTATACACTATTGAGATGACCATTGAAGCATCTTGTTTCCTTGCCATCCATTATAGTAAATCAGGTCTATACATTCCAAATAAATGTACAATTATAGTCACATCAAAGTAAGTTTGGTTCATTTCACCTCAAATTTTATGCCTCTGAAACTTGATTCTTGATGTTTACAAGAACAATAGTGTTGTAGGTTAAAAGAAATGAAAAACTAGATTTATCATGTTATTTCTTTGGCAATTTGGTATACTGAACTAGAGATGCATAAAAAGCCGAAACTTTGGGGGTTGCCTTACCCAAGAAAGCCGATCCAAGTTTTATGAAAAAACCTGTTTAAGTCTGAAAATTTGGACCTAATAAAGCCTTGTTAAATCCTTTTTCAACCCCAGAAACCCGACCTTAACATTTTTTTTGTTCACCTAAAACAACCTTGGAAGTCTTGGGCCTTGTGCATGTTCATAACTAGAGTAGATAAAATTGAATTAGACTAGATAACTCGACGGGTGATAGTGAGGCATTCAAGTGAATTGTGGATGGTTTTAGGTTTTAATATGACAAGTAGTTTACTAATTTACCGGTCTTGTGTTGCACTTCCACATATATATGTCAAACAAAAAAATGTATTCTTGTTTCACTTGGATCATGATTTGTCCTAGTTTAATGTCATACCAGATATATATAGGATAAAAAGTTCTTTTTGTACAATTCTGTTATGTGTTAGTTTTTAAATTGACAACTAAGTTCCATAAGCATGATCAAATGCAAATGCAACCTTTGGAGATTTCTAGTTGTTGCCTCACCCAAATTACTAGAATTGAAGACCAAAGTATACATGTGGTATGGGCTCCTTTAATCCTATATGTGGAAAAAAAAGAATTCACATGTATTTGTGCTTTCTATTAGGTCTAATTTGAACCTAAAAAAAATCCATTTTCAAAGCATTTTAAATTTCTACGCGAGCTATATACATCATCTTTCATGTTAGACGCTTTACACTAGGGAAAACAAAGATTCAATATAAGTATAAGTTATGACGTTACATTCTGAAACGTCCACCATACCGGTATTACAATCATCATGGGAAGGTAAATTGTGTGCCTCAAAGTCAATTGACGATGTATGGATGCCCAAACCTCCCAATCATTATGCAAGTATATCACTTCCTTGTTAGAGTAATTGGGTTCTAATAAAGTAGAGCTACCAACCTTAAACAAATACGTAAAAAACATGTTGAAAAACTCACATTGGGTTAAGGGGGGTAATCATGCTCAAACCAATGAGAAATGATTTTATAAGATTAAAAAGGTCCGTTGAGCGTCTCATGGGCCATGGCTATGTCATAATCAAGCTTAAATAATTCTCGAGTTTAAGTCGATCCTGAACGCGAAATAGAGTGCGCTTAACTTAACGAGTTTAACTTCATAACACCAATGTTCTACTTAGCTCGTTCAAAAACTCCATTAACTTCTTGAGCCAAACATGTCAATAAATAATAAATTAAAATATACAAATTATCCACCTCAACTCAATAGATAAGTTAATTAATCTCGAACTTAAGTGTAACATCCTGCCTTTCTCAACAATAATATTGTCCGCTTTGTACCACAGGCTTACGGCTTTGTTTCTGGCGACCTGGTGAAGACTTCCCAGGAGGTTACCCATCCTAGTACTACTCTCACCCTAACACGCTTAACTGCAGCGTTCCAAGAACCTGCCATGCATTAGGCCCCAAAACGCATTGTTGTTAGAAAGGTCAAGGTATTACTTATAACACCCAGCATCACTCCTGTCCGCGGCCGATATGGGATATGCCTAAGGTGTTACATTTAGCTTATAAAATATTAATTTTAGGTATGATGGCTAACTAATTTGTTAAACAAATATCAAGCTCCAATCTACTATTATTTTCTTTCTTAAACAACCTAATAATCAAACGCGATCCAACTTATTAAAACCCCCTATCACTGCTAGGAAGAAACCATGTGTAAGAGAGATTCCCTGACAGCAAATACCATTAAAAAAAAACAATCATGCTCATGCATTGTATTCTAGCTAAACAAATTGTAGTCCAACTAAGAATCTTTGCATTCACATTAATGCAGAACTATATCTGATTTTAGTAAAAATTTGTAATTGAATCTCAGCCACTCATCTCGCGGTTATGGTGGCCGTGATCACGGACGATTGACTCGATTCATGGGAAGGTAGAGATTATTAAAGGGGGGACCGGTCAAAGCCGCCTTTGTTGACCGAGATGAGTGATACAGATTGTTCCTCGCGTTTTCTTAAAAAATTTTATTTTTCGTATGAACCTCCCTCTCTCTCTCTCTCTCTATACATATATATATATATAGGAAAACTCAAATGTGAACCACTTTTTCATTACGAACATGAGGACGAATCTCAGCCACTCGTCCGGTCAATAAAAGCGGCTTTAACCCCCCCCCCCCCCCCTAATAATCTCTACACTCCCATGAATCGCGGCAATCTTCCGTGATCGCGTCCACCGTAGCCAAAGATGTGTGGCTGATATTCGTTCTCACGTTCATAACCAAAATTGAGTTCACATTTGAACCTGACCCTCTCTCTCTTCTCTCTCTATATATATATATATATATATATAGGGTCAGGTTCAAACGAGAACTCATTTTTCATTGTGAACATGAGGACAACTGAGAGCGTGCCACGTGACATATGCAACCTGAATAATCATGTATTATGCAGACTGCATAACATAGGATTCAGTATTATGCAAATTGCATAACATAGCATTCCGTGTTATTCAGTTTGCATAATACTGAGTGATGTGCTATGCAGTCTGCATAATACATGATTATTCAGACTGCATATGTCACGTGACGCGCTCTCAGCTGTCCTCACGTTCGCAATGAAAATTCAGTTCACAGCCGAGCTATATATATATATATATATATATATATATAGAGAGAGAGAGAGAGAGAGAGAGAGAGACGTTCAAATGAGAATGATAACTTTTTAAGAAAACGCGAGGACGATTCTTAACCACTCATCCGGTCAATAAAGGCGACTTTGACCGGGTCACCCTCCTTTAGTCATCTCCACCCTCCATGAATCGCGTCAATCCTCTTTGATCGCGCCCACAGTAACCGAAAATGTGTGGCTGAGAATCGTCCTCCCATTTACTTAAAACTGACATCGTTCTCGTATGAACACACCTCTCTATGTATATGTATTATACGACTATGGACTTAATCAAATGAAAAATAAAAGGTGAAGATTTGCCATATCTGTTGTAAGACACCTCCACTGCAGGGGTCTGATTGTAATGATAACAGCCCTACAAAAATTGTGGTTACTTTCTCCTAGCAATCAAATCATCAACCAAAGAGTTGACCTTACTGTTCATTAAATGTGTAAATATATCTTAAATTTATTCTATAAAAGGGCCACGAAAAGAAATGGTTCACGTTTAGCAGATGTGAGATTCTAACGCAACCCCTTCAATTCACGTTAGAATTGTCCCAAAGTGTCTAGAGGAGGCTAGACAAGTGCAAATTGCCCAGGAAATTAATGGTAAACTGACCGGCTCTGATACCATGTAAGAATATGTGAAACCCCCTCTAACGGAGGGAGGTGTGGCAAGATAGTCCAAGAGTGACAAAGTGTCAAGAGGAGTCTAGACGAGTATAAATGTCCCCAGGGTGGTAAACCAACTCTGACACCATATAAGAATATGTGAAACTCCATTTTATTACTCTCCAAATGAGCTCTTGAGGAGCAGAGAAGTTTCAACATGCATTGAGAAGAAATTATACACCTCTAGCGGATATGGGACTTCAATAGAATTGCCATCTTCATGGTAATGTGTTCTTCTAGACTTGAAGGTCGTGGGATCGAGTTCAGGGCAAAAACATAAGTGCAAATTGCATAAGGAAAGATTTTCGAAGCAAGAGGAGTCTTGATGCAACGTATGGTAAAAGGATAAGCCACGATCACTAACGAAAGGAAACCAGTCACTCTAGCTATACCTGGCAGCTATTTCTCTATGTGTTTTATCGACGAAAATGGTATGGGGACGAGATTGGAACGTGTGACATTATGAAAGAGACATAAATTGTCAATTATCTTGATCTAAGCCATATGGTCTCTTTTAAAGTGGTTTGCAGCTAGTTTGAGCCAAGCCACCACATGTTTTGACACCCAAAAGATGAAATCACTTTTAGAGGATGGGCACATGCTCTCTTCTATGATTTTGTTTACCCAAACCGCTGTTTTTTTTATTCATCACATTTCTCACAAGCTAATGGGTCTTCACAGAAACTTTCGTTCCACTCTTTATAGTTTAGGTCTGTATACATCCCATCCTTATATATTATGATATATATATATATACACACACAAATCATGTCTAGCTCAGTTGGTTTTTCCAAGGACTGTAACATCCTGGCAGAGGCTGTGCATGGCATCCCAGTCTACCCGGGTTCGAATCCAAAGGGAGTCAATTTTAGGGCATGAGGAGTACCCGGTCCTGGCTGGTAGTCAAAGAATGTGGTTGGGCTCTAGGTCCTGCGTAAGCTAGGCCGGGACAGCAGCGGATTAGTGGGCTGCCCATGGATGCCTGATACCGCCGGGGAGGCGTGCATGCGTGTTCGTGGTAGTCGTTCATTGGTTCGATGCTGCTATGCCTTCCAATATATATAGGGGTCGTATCCGTTACAAACCGGATAGTTTGTACAAACTATACAAACCAATCTTGACCATACATGTAGATGATCAATGATGTGTCCAGTTCCTAGATTTTCTCTCAACCAAAAAATAGGAGATAAACAAAATATAAACAAAATCAATGGTTAAGATTAGGTTTGTAGAGTTTGTACAATCTACATGGTTTACAACGGATACTTCCCCTATATATATATTAGGGTTAGGTTGAAATGTGAATTCAATTTTGGTTGTGAACATAAGGACCATTAAAATCGCAACACGTAACAATATTCACTCTGAATATAAAATTTTCATTGCGAATGTAAGGACCACTAAAATCGCACCATGTGACAATATTCACTCAGAATATAATGCATGCATTATTCTGAGTGAATATTGTCACGTGATGCAATTTAGTGGTCCTTACATTCACAATGAAAAATGAGTTTTCATTTGAACTTTTTTTTCTCTCTCTCTCTCTCTATATATATATATATATAGAGTATTAGGTTCAAATGAGAAGTAACAAAGTGATCTCCAACGCTCATCCGGTCAATAAAGGCGGCTTTGACCGGGTCACTGTCCTTTAATCGTCTCCACCCTCCATGAATCGTGTCAATCCTCCGTGATCGCGTCCACTGTAACCGGTTAAAGCCGCCTTTATTGACCGGATGAGTTGTGGGGATCACTTCTCTACTTCTCATTTTTTTAGCACTTCTCATTTGAATCTTTCTCTCTCTCTCTCTCTACATATATATATATATATATAGAAAGTGAACCACTTTTTGGTTGTGAACGTGAGGACAGCCCAGAGCACGACACGTGGCGGAGACTAGTCAACAAAGGCGGCTTTGAGTGTGCTCCCCCCCCCCCTTTAATTCAATGTCCTCTCATGAATCGCGCTTAGTTATCCGTCGTGGACCTGGCGTGGCGCCTAGTCATCCACCACGCGTCGCGCTCTCGGCTGTTCTCACGTTCACAACCAAAAAGTGGTTCACATTTGAACCCACCCCTATATATATATATATATATATATAAATATAAAGTCAACATCTACAACTCCAAGGACACGAAACTTTGTGGCAATATGTACCTTTCTACCCCCTCGCCCGTCTAACCCTCTGTAGACACTATGGGACAATATGTGCCCATCTAGCATCCGTTGGAGGTGCGTTTTACAGTCTAGCATCAGCTAGACTTGGACTATTTCTCTATATACGTTGGAATCCACCTTCACTTTTCAACGGATTTTTCAAAAAATAATTTAACAGAGTTCCACATATTCTTAACAATAATTAAATGAGGGGGTAGGGATGGGGGTAGGGGAGGGGGACAAAGGAACGAAGAACCATGTCATTCAACAAATGCCCAAATGCAAGGTTTTAATTTGATACCCACTTTGAAGGGAGGAGGAAAGCAAAGGAAAGCCACCTTTCATTTTTCCTTTTTCTCTCATTTCATTTTCTTCCACATAATTCTTTTATTATTATTCCTTGGGATTCCCCAAGTCAACTATCCTCAAGATGCCTGATTACTATACTATATAAACATGTAAAATCACTAGTACCAATCATCATCACTATCATCCTCACTCATGTAACACAGAAAAACATAACACTTGATTCAATTCTAAACAAGTTAGCTACAAAGCTAGCCTACACACCATAGATAGTGAGAGAGATATGGAGACTGAAGCACCAGCCACACCAAGCACACCAGGGACTCCAGGTACACCTGGTGCACCTCTCTTTGGTGGGTTCAAGCCAAGTAGGAGCCATGGACCACATAGCTTCAAGAAATCACTTCTCAATAGCTTCAAGTGTCTCAATGTTGAAACTTTGGTCACAGAAGAAGGCACTCTCCCTACTGTCTCTTGTTACTTACCCCCACCCCCTATCTCTCTAGCAAGAAAGGTACTAAATGGTCATTTGTTATTTTATTATATATATATTTTTTTGATTTTTGTGATTTGATTTTGGTGAAATGTTATGGTAACAGGTTGGAGCAGAGTTCATAGGCACCATGATACTGATATTTGCAGGGACTGCTACAGCCATAGTGAACCAACAGAGTCAAGGGTCTGAGACACTGATTGGGTTAGCCGGATCATCCGGACTTGCGGTCATGATCGTTATATTATCTACGGGTCATATCTCAGGAGCCCACCTTAATCCATCCATCACCATAGCTTTTGCAGCCCTCAAGCATTTCCCATGGAAGCATGTAAGCCTATAACCACCCTCTACGGTTAAATGACCTTTTGTCGTATTGTTTTAAATCCCTGACCTTCTGACAGGTTAACACAAGAACGGAAACCTGTCAGAATGTCATGGCTTTAAAAAAAAAAAGAGAGGTCATTAGCTATATAACCCACCCACATTGAAACACGTGGCATACTCATCATCAGAAATATGGACATTTGATTCATGATGAATAACACGTCCATATTCATCGTGAACGTGTTATTCATGATGAATAACACGTCCATATTCATCATGAATATATTCAATCCAAAAAGAAACATGTGGTACATTGTTGACAGTTCCTGGGTTCCTAATCAATTTTAGGTTCCTAACAGGACTTCGCTCGCCTCCCTCTGACCATACATTGGTATGCATATCTATATGTATGCAAATAACTAACTAACTAATTAACTAACTACAGTTGTTCAATTATGGTGGTGGTTGGGTAGGTGCCGGTGTACATAGGGGCGCAGATTTTGGCATCAATTTGTGCAGCTTTTACGTTAAAGGCGGTATTCCATCCAATGATGGGCGGAGGAGTGACGGTTCCATCGGTAGATTACGTACAAGCTTATGCTTTAGAGTTCATAATCACCTTCAACCTCATGTTTGTGGTTACTGCTGTTGCCACCGACACTAGAGCTGTAAGAGCCTCTTCTTCTCCTTTTTGAGTTGTTTTAGTTTTTACCTCTATCTTTCACTCCAGCCTCACAGAAAACCAAAATATCATAAATATCTAGCTAGAATACTATTTAATAACAATATATATATATATATATTGATTTATTTATGCCAACTATAGTAATTAATAGATATCCACATGTAGTATAGTGTTCAATTATTGTAATATAATGAATGCTAGATCCAAGAGAAGGGCACATGAGTCAAGGATAAAGTTGAAACTAGAAGTTCTTGTTTCAGTGACCATCAATTATATACATATATATATATATATAATCTAACTAACTCATGGTCAGCCAAATGCATTTTTTTATATGAATATGTTGGACGGTTCCTGATCATGTACTTTAATGCAAATCACTTGTTGTTCGTGACAATTAATTTTCGTATCCGCAGTGAAAAAGACACAAGTTTTTTTTTTTTTTTTGTTATATGACGATTTTACCCTTGATAATAGAGAGAAGAGATTTCTCCATTTTATAATTAAGGATAGAGGGATTTGGGGTGGATATAACTATCATTAATTTAGCATGAAATAGTTGTAACAAGATTCTCATTTCACCACAGGTTGGCGAACTGGCGGGAATAGCTGTGGGAGCAACTGTCATGCTTAATATTCTCATAGCTGGGTACAAAACTCAACTTTTTTTTTTCTTTTCTGTCCTTCATGCATTAAAGATAGCATAATTAGCAACAACTAGCTTTATTTTTAATTGGGCTTAAAACTAGTTGATAAGCTAGACAACAATATAAAATTCACTAAAAGAACATGTTGAAAAAGTAATTGGAAAAATGCATACTTTATATAAATTGGAAAAATTAGAGTAGTTTTTCGAAAAACTAGCTTATACCTAACCGAACAGGTGTTTTTCAATAAGCTCAAAAAATAAGCTAGCTTATGGTTGCGGAACATGACCTAAGTCGGTAAAATTGGCACAAATATTGGCTACCATGCATATGAATTCAACAAATTCATAGACACTTCAAACATCAAAGAAGCATAAGTTTCTTTTGAAGTATATAATATTTAGATAAAACTAATACTTATGCACAATCCTCATCTTTGGTGGGGTTTTGAACCCTTGATCTCCTGTGAGGCAAGGCTTTACCGGTAACCACCCGGATACAGTTGTGCCTAGGGGAGTTCAAAAAACCTGTCGGACCGCTCAAATATGTTGAACCAAGTCAAACCGGACCGTTTATGGCGGTTTGAGCAGTGTGACGGTCCAGTCTGGTTTGAAAAAAAGCCAAACCGAACGGTCCTATCCGGTCTGCAGTTTGGAACTTTTTTTGGCGATCTGGACCAAACTGACCGCCAAATATACATACATATATATTTTCTATATTTTAGTATATAACACTATAGGTCACCTTTCAAAACTTAGGCCCAAGTTTGTCCTAAATTTTAATAGGCCAAACATAAAGCCTATTTTGAAATCCCTAAATCTAATCGGCCTCACCATAAAACTTTGTTTGCTTTTTTATTATAAAACTTTGTTTGCTTTTTTATTATAAAACTTTGTTTTGTACTTTTCTTAAACTTTGTTTGTTAAAATGGACAACTCAAGAACTACTCACTTAATTTGTTGGGATATTTTATTTTGTCAAAATATATATTTGATTTAAAATTCAAAAATATATATGCTTTTTTTAAGTTTAAACTTTAAAGCCCATAAAAGACCCAAAACCGCCTAAACCGTGATCCAGTTTTACTGGGTTGGGCACTTGATGCCAAACCGCACGGTCTAAAAATTTAATAATGAGCCGATTGCGGTTTGGTTTGTGGTCTGAATTAAACCGAACACCCTTTGATGAAGCATGAAAGTTTATAGGTTGTCGTCTTTGTCGATGAAATCATACCTTGTTGTTGGTATAGGCCACTCACGGGAGCCTCGATGAATCCGGTACGAACTCTGGGACCAGCCATAGCTGCAAACAACTTCAAAGGCATCTGGATCTACCTTACTGCTCCCATCCTCGGTGCACTAGCTGGTGCAGGTATTTACACAGCGGTGAAGCTACCCGAGGAAGACGGAAATGATCCTAACAAGCCTCGGCAACCGAGCTTCAGAAGATGATCATGAACCCATGTAAAACCACCACCGTCCACAGCCATGCCTACGCTGAAAAGATCAGACAATCCATTGAAGTCCCACCAAATGAAATATGAGATACAACAGGAAAATGGAAATCTGATGGGTACATATCATTTATATACTAATACATGGAATAGTTGTATCTAGAGTCTTGACAATGGCATAAATTAATGATAAAATTTCATGTGAAGAGTGATTTAGAGTTCCTTTTATTGGCATTATAAGGAAATTAAGTTACAATGTTTGTGATGGATGGAAAAGAAGTAGGAAATTGTTAAGACTGTTGGTAGTAGGTTGCACAACCTAAGTGAAAAACAATTCTTTTTAACTTTCTACCATAGTTATCTCCAATAATTTCCCACTTGTGCCTCCGCCAACCAGAAAACCAAAAAAATACCTCGAAAATCAACCAAAAAAGTCCCTTGAAATTGACAAAAAAACTTAAAAATCCCTCGAAATCAACCAAAAAAAACTTTAGAAATCCCTCAAAATGGTGGAATTAGGCTAAAACACAGGCGACTTCGTGGGCCTTTAATCTAACCGAAAAGTGGCCCCACTGGCAAAAAAATCTTGGATCCGCCACTGCATCTAACCCCCTCTCGACACTTTGTGCCCGTCTAGCCTCCGTTAAAGGAGGTGTGATAAAGTCACATATCGGCTAGACTTGGACCCTTTCTACTCAATATATGATGGAACCTCCGTTCTCTCCTCAAAGGTTCCATTTGAGAGTAATCTAATGGGGTTCCACATATTCTCACACTTGGAACACGAACTAGAGTATCACCATTCATCTTTTGCAGATTGTTTAGTGGAGGCCTTGTTTCCATGATTGACAGAATAAATAAGATCACATCTCTCTTATTAAAGGCTAAAGCATATGCAATATAAACATATGACTCTGATTGACTAAAAAGAAACCCAAAAAATCACCTCTCTAGTGACTAAGCAAAGAGAATTTTAAACATGAAGTTTTGCAAATACTTTGCAGTTTGCTAGTAAAGAAGATTGATTTTTTAATGCTATGTAGGCTCCCATATAACTCTGGCCCCACACATTTAGAATGTTCCCATTGAAATTAGGGGTGTTTGTGATTGCTTATTTAAAACAATTTATGTGACAGGATCTATAAATCAATATCAAGATCAGAATACTTAATCAAAGAAGTTTGCGGAATAACACTTTGATTATAGAACAGAACAATGAATTTAAACAAACTGTATGTATTGATTTCAATAGCTTAATGATTACAACTACAAGCCCCAATCTGTTTGAACAGGCTCAAAAAGACGTGCAACACTTCTCTATTGCAGGGATTACAAGAACAATCTTGAGGCTCTTAATTCTAACATCAAAGCTATGAAACTCGTATCTAACAAAGTAAAACCTATCAGCTATATATACGACTTAACATATTACAATAAGGAAACTAGATTTACAAGATAATCTCTAAAATATCTCCAAGCATATCGTATCTTGTCTATATCTTCAAGTCATCGCAATCCTTTCCTTATCTTCTTCTGATAGCAGTGGTAAAAACAAAAGCAGTGTTAACTGTACACCAGCAGTGTTAAACTCAGAACCAGCAATGGTAATCTTCAAGAGCAGTGGTAATCTGGTACAGCAGTGGTAATCTTGATCTTCACATACTGGCAGTGGTAACTTCAATCTTCATCAGCAGTAGTAACACTCCAAAACCAGCAGTGGTAATTATCAGCAATATTAACCTTCAATAGCAGCAGTGGTAAAGCATCAGACTCAACAATCTCCCCCTAAACTTAACTTCTCAGCATGAGGAGCTAAGTTTGTGAGTCTGATCTTCAAATAAGTTTGCATCTTCTTCACCAGCAACCTTGCAGCTCTTGTAGGTTCACCCCTTGTACTCAGACTTACCTTCATCATACACTGCAGCCTTTGAATATCAAGTGCATCAGTTTCACATTCTTCAAAAAAATACTCCATTTCTCCATCATTAATGCTCAGACTGTAAACTTTGCACTTGTCAAACCATCTCCATTCCTTCACATCTTCACAAGTTGAATTCTTTAACCTAGAAGTCTGAATGGCTCAAACAACCAAAACAAACACTCTAGTGCAAACTTCCTCTTTTTGGCTTGATCAGGATCATCTCTGTCATTCACAGCTACCTTAATCACAGTGCATCTCTGCTCATACATCTCCTTCAAGTTCTCTCTTGTACAATCTTCCAAAATATTCTCCCATTCAGAATTAAAGAGTTCTGATCCATCATCAAATTGTACAACATATCTGAGGTTTTGATCAACTCCCCAACCTGTGACTTTCTTTTGTTTTATCTCAATCACTTCAACATTCAAATCCAGCAATTGTCCTCTCAATCTTTCAATCAACTCTTTATCTAACTCAGACAAGTTTTCTGCTTTCTTTTTCACTTCCAGCATACTCCCTATCATGATTGGCTCAAAATCATATCTCTTGTCCATAAAAAAGAAACTCATTCTTCCTTTTTCAAAATTCACTGAAAACACCCTATTTTCATAGGTGTTCCAGGAAATAACCTTTCCTTCACCAATGCTGTCATTCTGATCTCTTTTTCCTTTCTTCTGAGCTCTGCTTTTGTCTTTGAGAAAGCAAACATAATCTTCAAATCTTCTACAAGCATCCTTGCTTCCTCAAAATCTTCAATCTCTTTACTGCAAGCTATCTCATACATCTTCTTCAGATCACCTTTGGACAACTTTCTGAAGATCCCAATTTCACTGGCAAACACTTCATTAGTTCCATCACTTCTGAATATCTTGAAATAATCTATCTGATTATTATCAAAGTATATCCACATAGAAATATTTGAAGGTTTTTCCATCTCTTTGCTCATCTTTGGCCTTTTTGCCACAGTCTTCTTCCTTATTGCCCTTGATGATTGTGCCTCCATCTGATCAGGTACTTCAACCTCCTTCTCAACTGTTTTCTCAGCAACTTCATCTTTCTTCTTAATCACTTGGACAACTTGCTGCTCAGAATCAGCCACAGTTTCCTTAAGCTTCTCCACACTATCTTCAGGATTACCTTCAGTAGTAACCTGTTCTTCAATCTGATCTCTCTTCCTCTTCCTCTGAATCAAAGCAACCTCTTCAGTTTCAACCTGTTGTTCCTCCATTGCTTCCAAATTCATAGTCTCTCTGGTGACATTATACTTGTTCTCAATTTCCTCCAGAGTCCATCTAGAAAAGAATTGAACTGGCTTTCCAAGAGCACTAGACAAATACTTCACCATTGGTCTTCTCTTTTCTGTCATAGCCTTTGAAATTGACTTCTTCTGAGTCTTTTTCACAGGCTTCTTCTTATCAGCTTTCCTCTTTCTCTCTTCTATCTCCTTGTTTACTCTTTCTTGTTCTTCCAGACTTAACTTTCTGGCAAGAGCCTCTGAAGCTTCATATTCCATAATCTTCCTCTTAGCCTCATCAATTTCAGTATCAGAATCAGACTCTGCTTCTTCAATCACCTTCTCTTTACCTTTGCTTTTTGGATCAACAGGAAGATCAATCTTTTTCACAACCTCTGGTTCTTTGAAAACTACACCCTTGGTAGGTTTGACTACTTCAGGCATTTTCACTAGCAGCTCAGCAATGGTTAGATCATCTTCATTGATCTCTGGTTCAGCTTTTTGTTCAACTACAGCCTCATCTGCAACTTGAGTCTTTTCATTCACTTCCAAAACAGTTTCAGCCCCTGTACCAGGTTCTTTCTGTTCCTCCCCCTTGGCTTTAGTCTCAATCTCAACACCTGGTTCATTCACAACTTCCTTTTTCTGCACTGACTCCCCCTTAACTTCAGATCTTCTCTCCCCCTTTGTGTATGCAACCAAGGTGTTATATTTCTTCCGTAGAGCTCTAATAGTTCCCTTCATTGAAGCAATGGAAGCACCCTGAGCTTGAATAACCTTGGCTTGCTTTATCAACTGTGCTTCATGTAGTTTGAGCATATCATGCTGTGCAGTAGCCAATTCCTCCAATGTATCCAGCCTGGCTGTATGAGAACCATGTTTCTCATCATGAACAAAGAAATTCTTCTCAAAAGATTTCAAGTCCTTGGCAATGGTACTGAAATTTTCCATCAATTCCTTGTGTGTAAATCTGCCCTCACCAGGTTTAGAAGTGTTAACCTCCATTACTGGATCTTTGAGCTTTTTGACTTTAGTCTTCAGCCTTGCTGAAGCACTAGAAGCCCCCTTGGTTTCTTGGCACCTGGGTCCTCCCTGTGATTTCTCACTAGGAGTTGCCGTGGTGGGGGTCTTACTTATGTTCAAACTGTCCTGATGCACACCTTGTGCAACATCAGTAGTTTGAGCCTCACCAACCACATGCCCATCCTTCTTCTTAGAGGGCACCTTCTTTATACTTGAGTGGGGCTGCACTCCAGGGGTATCCCTTTGGGTAGAATCAGAAGGAGAGTGCTCCAACTGTTGGCTTAAAGGTTTAGTGGGTTTAGAACCAGAGGAGGAAGGAGCTCCTCTGTTCTTTCTTTGATATTGTTGCAGTGTAGGGGAGGGGGTTTTGTCAAGGGACTGAGGGATTGTTGTAGTGATAGGTGTGGGTAGGTCATCAGAGGGAATGCTTGGTTGTGTAGGCTGCAAGCCTGATGCCTCACCTTGGGGGTGGTTCACTCTCATCATTGTAGAGAACAATGGAGTGAATTGGTCATTAGAGCCTTCTGCAGGTCTCTTCATATTGGAGAACACCTTATGACCAAGAGCAGAGCTCTTATAGATGTTTCCATGAGTTGGTACAGCTGTCAATTCTTTGGTTATCACTTCTTGGACAAATCTTGGGAACATGAAAAACGTTTTAACTTTAGAATTTGGAATGTTCTCAAGATTGTACACAAGATCATCAAAAATCATTCGTGAGAAATTAAAGACCTGTTTTGTGGCTAGACAGACCAAGGCAGATGCCATAGTGCTGCTAAACTCACCAAATCCAGTGGTTTTCTTTGAAAAACAGTGCAATAGGGTATGCACAAAAAATCTCCATTGAGGGCACAACTTACCCTTAAGGTATTTCAAAGAAGTTTTGGAGCCTGTATACCCCATTTTCAAAAGATTTTCCATAATGGTTCTAGTAGAAAGCATAGAGATACCTCCTTCATCATTGAGTTGTAGATGATGTCTGATTTTAGTAGGGGTAAGAGTGAATGAAAGACCACAGATAGTGGTTTGGATGCTTTTGACCCCTTCTTCTTCCTGTACAACTGCATTCGACCAGAAGTCTTGCATATGTTGAATGTAGATTGTAGGATTGATAGTCGCAGCATATGCAATGTAGGATGATGCCAAGAAATCGACAATATCCTCAAAGCCTTCAGATTCCCCACCTTTGGAAAGATATCCAACCTTGTTATGATCTTTGACAAAACGCAATGAATCCATTAGCAATCGATGAAGAAAACCTAAACAGATGATGAAATCAGTTTGTAAATCACGAATGCAAGAATACTGAGAGAGAATCAACGAAGAATCGCAAACGTTTTTGAGAGCAAAAGTGTAGAATAGCCGTTAATGAAAAAGGCGGTCAAGTTAGGGCTTATATACTACACTTTAGAGCAGGGGTAACTACCATTAGCAGTGTTAATGAACACACGGGCTAGGTCAAATAAGCAGTGGTAATGAACACTAGCAGTGGTATTCATCAAACTAACTTAAAAGCAGTGGTAACAGTTACCTGCAGTGGTAATGACACGCATCGGATAAAAAACAGTGGTAAACACATATGCTAGTTAAAAGCAGTGGTAATTACATCGGCTTAGTTAAAAGCAGTGGTAAAACCTTAGGCATATCTCAGAATAACTAGCAGTGTTAACGAGCGTGTGCGTGGGCAGGGGTAAAGCACAAATGCATAAGCAGTGGTAAAATGCAAATGTGAGAGCAGTGGTAGTTTGTGATTGTGCTAGCAGTGGTATGGTGTGATGAAGCTAGCAGTGGTATTGTGCGATTGTGCTAGCAGTGTTAACAAGCATATGACTAGCAGTGTTAACGAGCGAATGTGCGAGCAGTGTTAATGGGCGAATGTGCGAGCAGTGTTAATGGGCGAATGTGCGAGCAGTGTTAATGGACGAATGTGTGAGCAGTGTTAATGGGCGAATGTGCGAGCAGTGTTAATGACTTAGTAAAAATAAGCATTGCACTCCAGGGACTGCTGCACTGAAATTGATAATGAGACCTCCATCCTACTGCTTGTGAGTTTTCTGAAACACCATCTGCCACATTAATGAACTTATCAACATTTACAAAAGAGTAAAAGAAAGGAAAGATATACAGAGATAGTACAAGAATAATTGTAACAAGAAGAAGGGTTATTCAGAGTTCATCATTCCAACACTAGTGACCAAGAATATGAACCTGCCTACATCAAAGGCTTTTGTGAAAAGGTCTGCATATTGATCATCAGTGTGGACTTTTTGAACTTGAATTAGCTTCTTTTCATTACAATCTCTGATAAGATGGTACTTAATCTCTATATGCTTGGTCTTGGAATGTTTGACAGGATTATTCACAATGCTAATAGCACTGTTGTTGTCAATGTATATAGGTGTCTGCAAGAAAGAAAGACCATAGTCCTGCATCTGATTCTGAATCCATAAGACTTGTGAGCAGCATTGAGAAGCAGCTATGTATTCAGCCTCAGTTGTTGACTGTGAAACAGTGGTCTGTTTCTTGCATTGCCAAGAAACCAATCTTCCTCCTAAGAACTGACATCCTCCTGATGTTGATTTTCTATCCAGGTTTGCTCCTCCATAGTCACTATCTGTGTAGGCCACCAAGTCAAAAGAATTGTCATTTGGATACCAAAGTCCCAATTTAGGTTGACCCTTGAGATATTTGAAGATTCTCTTGACTGCATGTAAATGTGACTCCTTTGGCCTAACCTGAAACCTAGCACACACACAAACAGCAAACATAATATCAGGTCTAGAAGCTGTAAGATACATTAATGATCCAATCATGGATCTGTATTGATGAACATCAACTTCCTCCCCCTCAACATCAGCAGTGAGGTGTTTGTGAGTTTCCATTAGTGTGCTTGCTGGTTTTGCATCATTCATTCCAAACTTTTGAAGCATTGTGGCTACATATTTGGATTGATTGATAAATATACCATCTCTCTTCTGCTTGACCTGCAAACCAAGAAAGAAAGTTAGTTCTCCCATTGAGCTCATTTTAAACTTCTTGTGCATTAGTTCTTCAAACTCCTTGCACATGTCTTCCTTTGTAGAACCAAAGATGATATCATCTACATAGATCTGCACCAACAACATATCAGTCTTTGTTCTTTTGATGAATAGAGTCTTATCAATGACACCCCTCTCAAATTTGTTTTCCAACAAATAGGAGGACAAGGTATCATACCAAGCCCTAGGTGCTTGATGAAGGCCATACAGTGCCTTCCTCAATTTGCAAACCCTGTCAGGATATTTAGGGTCTTCAAACCCTGGTGGTTGACAGAAATAGACTTCCTCATCAATAGTGTCATACAGAAATGCACTTTTCACATCCATCTGATAGACTTTGAATCCTTTGTAAGATGCAAAAGCCAAGAATAGCCTGATGGCTTCAATTCTAGCTACAGGTGCAAATACATCATCATAGTCTATTCCTTCTTCCTGAGTGTACCCCTGTGCCACTAATCTGGCCTTGTTCTTGATCACAATTCCTCTCTCATCTGTCTTGTTTCTGAAGATCCATTTAGTGCCAATTACTCTGTGTCCTTTTGGGAGATCCACCAAATCCCAAACATGTTGTAGGACAAACTGCAGTAATTCCTCTTGCATAGCTTCTATCCAGCTTGGATCCTTCATGGCATCTAACACCTTCTTTGGTTCATTCTGGGAAAGAAAGCATGACAACATTCCAGAATGAGTATTCACATATCCAGCTTCTCTGCTTTGCTTCCTTGTAATCATAGGAGAGGCCACATCTCCTATCACTTGAGAAGCAGGGTGATTCTTTTGAGTTCTTGTCAGGTGTAGGGGTTCTTCAGCTAGGATTTCCCCTAAATTTGAATCATCAGGATCAGATTCTGAAGGATCTGGTTGAGTGATTTTACTTGTATCTCCAGGCTCATTTTCCACATTGCTTTCAAGTTGTGGAGTCTCTTCAGTCTCTTTGTCTCCTTCTTGGTGCTCTGAAGCATCCTCTTGTACTTCAGTTTCTGATTCTTTCTCTTCTGAGCTGATGGTGGATGGAGGAAACAAAACAAAAGGTGTATCTGTCTTCTTCTCTTTGATAATAGGACCTGTATCAACTGCATTGCTCATGTTCAAAGAGTTAGTGAGTGAATCAATGTCAAATAGCCAGTCTGGACCAGTCCCATGCACATTGGGAGTGTGCTCATTGAATTTGACATTGTCACTTTCCTCAATTGTTCTAGAAACAGTATTAAACACTCTAACTGCTTTGCTCTGTATTGAGTATCCCACAAAGAAACCATCATCAGCTTTGCTGTCAAATTTCCCTAGATGAGTTTTAGTATTTAAGATAGAGCAAGGACACCCAAAAGGTACAAAGAAACCTATGAAAGGCTTTTTGTTTTTGAAAAGTTCATAAGGTGTTTTTCCCTTGGACTTGACTACATGAACCCTGTTTTGCACATAGCAGGCAGTGTTAACTGCTTCTGCCCAAAAAGTGATTGGTAGTTTAGAATCTGCTAACATGGTTCTTGCAGCCTCAATCAGTGTCCTATTTCTCCTCTCAGCAACTCCATTCTGTTGAGGAGTTCTAGGTAGGGGTGAGCAAAAAAAACCGAAACCCGAAAACCCGACCTGATCTGACCCGAAAAAACCCGAAAAACCCGACCCCGAATTCCCCGAAAACCGAAATCCCCGAGGGTTGATCGGGGTCGGGTCGGGTGTGAAAATTTGTGCCCCGAAACCCGAAACCCGAACCCGAAACCCGATTTTTTTAATGTTTTTTAAATATATTTTGTGTATTTATAAAACAACCCTTAATGTTTCATTATTTTTTAAATAAGGTAGCAAATGTTTCTGTTTGGAATGCTTCTAAAGTTGTAATAGACTTAAATTAGAGCCTAAATCAATTCATCAAAATCAAATACGGCTTTTCTCTCTCTCTCCCTCTCTCTCTCATTGCTTCATCGGCGCTCTCACCACCATCAACTTTTAGATGTTGATTTTAATGTTGGTATTTGTTATTTTTCATTTGTTGGTATCTTATTTTGTTACTTTTAAAAGTTTATTTTTACTTTGAAACTTGAAAGTGTAATAGGGAAAAAAAGTCAAAATAAAATCGGGTGCCCCGAAAACCCGCCCCGAAATCCCCGAAACCCGAAATCCCCGAAACCCGAAAACCCCGACCCCCGAAAAGTCGGGTATCGGGGCCTCCATTTTCCCCCTGAAACCCGAAAACCCGAAACCCGAAAAACCCGTCCGATGCTCACCCCTAGTTCTAGGAGCACTGAATTGTCTTTCAATACCTTTTTCCTCACAAAAGGAATTCAGATCAGCATTTTTGAACTCAGTCCCATTGTCTGATCTAATGACTTTCACTCTAAGGTTCACCTGATTCTCAACTCTCTTCACAAAGGGTTTGATCAGTCCACTTGTCTCATCCTTTGTTCTTAGAAAGAAAACCCAAGTAAACCTAGAATAATCATCTATTATCACAAGACAGTATGATTTCTTGCCTATACTCATTACATTGGTTGGTCCAAATAAATCCATATGCAATAATTGAAGAGGAGCAGAGATAGTGTTTATTGTCTTTGATTTGTGAGAAGCCTTGTGTTGCTTACCTTTAAGGCAGGCTACACAATTATCATCAAGTGTGAACTCTTTTGGGGGAAGACCTCTGACCAATTGATTTTTGACAAGTAGGTTCATGGTCTTAATGTTCATATGACCCATCCTTCTATGCCAGAGAGAGGATTCAGTCATTGAAGCTTTTGAAAACAGACAGTTCACAACTTCTGATGGCATACCATTTAAGTCTAGACAATAAACATTATCTTTTCTAGGTGTTCTCAATAAAATAAAGCTCTCATCAACTACAAACTTTGGAGAAAGAATCATGCACTCTGTTTCACTGAACAGAGTGAAAAGCTTTTTATCACACACCTGGGACACACTCATCAGGTTGTATCTGAGTTGATCCACATAGTATACATCTTCTAAGGTTAACTTACCTCCTGTAACCTTACCTTTCCCTGAAACCTTACCTCTTCTTGGATTATCTCCAAAGGCAACATATCCTCCATTGAATGTAGTGAAGTCTTCAAGAAAGGATCTATTGCCTGTCATGTGCCTAGAGTAACCACTGTCCACATGCCATAAGTTCTCATTCCTGTCTGGGTTGCCCTGCACATATAGGAAATAGGTTAGTGTCTTGAGGGAACCCAAGCCAATATGGTCTTGGGTTCTCCCTTTTCATTAACATAATTGATCTCTGTCAATCTGTTAAGCTTTAAAAGATAATCCTTGTTAGGGATCTCATGACTTGAATACTTAGTTACAATGGGTTGTCTCAGAGAAGAACTTGTAGTTGCAACAGTGTTTGAGATACCACTGCTGCTATTGCTAGCAGCAGTGTTAACCTCTATATCTTTTTGATTGTAACCACTGCTTTCAGAAGCAACACTTTCATTACCACTGCTTGTGGAAGCAGTAGTATTGCTTAGTGAGGCTTTTGGTACCCATTTAGTAACTATCTTCACAGTCTTCTTTTCAACCTTTTTCTTTTGAACACTGACTTTCTTTTTAGGTTGATTTTTCCTTTTCTGAGCCATTTGCTTTTTACCAACAGGTTTTGGAACAGACCATCTGCTATTATATTCTGTCCTTCTAGTTTGAAACTGCTTTTGATTTTGAAAATTGACCCTTTGATTTTGAAAAGTCATTCTTTGATTAAAAGGGTTATAGTAGCAGTCCTTAGCCAGATGGTTGAGATTACAGCATATAAAGCAGGGTTTTGGTTTGTTAATCTTATTCAGATCAACACCATGTGTTTGAGCCCATTGGTTGTTCCAATTCCTTTTGTTTCCTCTTGGTTTGGCACTTGTTTGAGGCTGTTTAGAAGTACCAGGATCACTGTCATTCCTATGAGTGTGTTTACCACCTTTTGCAGGTTGTGTAGTTGCAGGTTCCTGGTCAACTATCTTTTCTTTCCCTTTCCTAGAGGCTGTGGTAGTCTTACTGGGCACAAAGGGCATACCTCCCTTTTCATTGGTGAGTATGTTATTTTCCTCAGGGACAGTCTCTTGGGATTTGTTCTTTTGTTCTTCCTCATCATCACTGCTTGTGGGATCTATATCACACACTCCTTCTTTTAGTTCCTCTCTGTTTAGTCTATCTAAGATATCTGTGGTAGGAGGAATGTAAGTGTGGTTGCGTGGTGGAGGAGTATTGTGATATCCTATCCCTCTTTTGAGTTCATCATGAACTTGAGCCTTTAGAATTTCTTCCAAGGCTTTAGAGGACTTAGAGAATTTATCAAGATCTTCCTTAGCTTTTTCTAATTCTTTCTTGACAGATTCTAATTCCTCACCAGACTTTGCCAGTTTCTTCTCAAACTCCTTTTTCTCCCACTTCCAGTAATTGTAGTCATACTCAAACTGGAGTTCATTCTCTTTGTAGGATTTGATTTGGTCCTCTAGATTCTCAATGACTATCCTATACTCCCTCCTATCAACTTCCATGGTCTTGATGGTATCACTCATAGTCTGATTATGATCCCTATACTTTTTAACAGTTTCAACACAAGAAGCAGAACATAATTTAGAAGATACCTCTGCTGGAAGTTCAGGTTCAGTGATTTTTGCTATCAAAGCATGATTCTGGATGGCTTCTTCAGCTTGATCACTCCAATCAAATCCCATGCCTTCTTGTGATACCAAGGCTTGAGAAGAGTTTGAATTGTTGCCTCTGTTTGGTCTTGGAGCATATGCTTGTCCTCCATTGTTGGCTTGTTGATGAGTGCCACTTCCTTTGCATTCTCTGGCAAAGTGGCCAGGCTCATTGCACTTGTAGCATCTCACCTTTGATTTGTCAAAGCCAGCAAGGTCTCCTCTTTTGGCATCAAAGTTGTTCCTGCCAGTCCTCCTTATAAACCTCTTCATCCTCATGGTTAACATGGCCATCTGCCACTTGATGTCCATCTCTTCCAAATCATCAGCATTGATTTGTTCAAGATCATCATTGATCAGAGAAGATCTTACATGATTGGCAAGGAATGCTTCCAAGACTGCATCTCCACTAGCATCCTGTGACAAAGAAGGTTTATCATTAGTATTATCATGGTTATTACTAGCAGGGTTAATATTAGCAGTACTAGCAGTATTAATATTAGAAGAAGGATTTTCAGAGGAATAGAGAGCAATAGTATGTGAATATCCAGTTGGTCTTCTTTTGGCCTCTACTTCAGCTTCAAAAATCCTGAGATCATTGTACAGATCTTCAAGCTCCTTATCTTCCAGGTCATCTCCTTGTCTGAATGACACATTATACATAGTCCATTCCTCACTCAGAGATCTGAGAAATTTCCTATTGACTTCATCCTTCTCCATCTTCACATCTACATTGGCAAGTTCTCCAATTAGTTTGTTGAACCTGTCAAAAGTTTGAGTCATGGACTCATTCTTTGTAGAAGTGAAGTTTTCATATTGTTGCTTCAACAGGGCCTTTTGATTTCTCTTGGAACTCTTTGTTCCAGAAAATCTCTTTTCCAGGGCATTCCATAGTGATTTAGCATCTGGACAGGTACAGAACTGGTGTTGGTATTCATTGGGAATAGCCAACAGTAGGGTGCTTAAGGCTTTCATCTCAGTCTGCTTCCTCTTTTTATCTGCATCAGATTTTGGGGGAGCTCCAGCAACAGCAGGTTCAGGGACACTAGGTCCATGTTCAACTACCTCCCATAAGGCATAATCAGTAAGAAGCATGTATTGCTTGATTCTGATTTTCCACATCTCAAACTCATTGGGTTTGAGCATGGGGACTTTGGACAGAAGAACAGAATCCTGGGAATCCATTGATCTAAGAGTATTCTGAACACAAGCTCTGATACCACTTGACAGGATCTATAAATCAATATCAAGATCAGAATACTTAATCAAAGAAGTTTGCGGAATAACACTTTGATTATAGAACAGAATAATGAATTTAAACAAACTGTATGTATTGATTTCAATAGCTTAATGATTACAACTACAAGCCCCAATCTGTTTGAACGGGCTCAAACAGACGTGCAACACTTCTCTATTGCAGGGATTACAAGAACAATCTTGAGGCTCTTAATTCTAACACCAAAGCTATGAAACTCGTATCTAACAAAGTAAAACCTATCAGCTATATATACGACTTAACAGATTACAATAAGGAAACTAGATTTACAAGATAATCTCTAAAATATCTCCAAGCATATCGTATCTTGTCTATATCTTCAAGTCATCGCAATCCTTTCCTTATCTTCTTCTGATAGTAGTGGTAAAAACAAAAGCAGTGTTAACTGTACACCAGCAGTGTTAAACTCAGAACCAGCAATGGTAATCTTCAAGAGCAGTGGTAATCTGGTACAGCAGTGGTAATCTTGATCTTCACATACTGGCAGTGGTAACTTCAATCTTCATCAGCAGTAGTAACACTCCAAAACCAGCAGTGGTAATTATCAGCAGTATTAACCTTCAATAGCAGCAGTGGTAAAGCATCAGACTCAACATTATGTCTATCTGCTTATTTGCTTATTATTGGTTGGAAAAGTTAAATGGTTTTGACTTCTTAAAAAAATCCTTATTTGCTGGTTGGCTCCACTTATAAGCCTTTTATCCAAACACCCAGAACTCCTTATATTCTGGTTGGCTCTATTATAAGCAAATAAGAAGTTTTAATAAGCAATCCCAAACACCCCCTTGGAGAGATCAGTCGAGATGCAACCCGAATACCCTCGGCTAATCTCTTTTAGAAACTAGAGTAATAGAAGGAGAAAAGTGCAGTAAATCAATGATTAAGACAAATAATCACTATGCTTAAGATATTATCAGCCCTCACTTGTTTAGGTTTATAGTTAATGTGCCCCCAAGATTGCCTAATCAACTAAATATATTCAACAACAAAATATATCTCTTATGAACATTTCCACATAATTTGTAAGGCCATGCGTACCGGGCACCTAGGTTGAGCGGGTTGATGCCGGCGGTTTGAGGCGGGCTGGGGCTGGAGCGGCGTGGCCACACCACTCATAGCCGATGTGTTGTGTGTGTGTGGGGGGGGGGGTTTAATTAATTAAATGAGAGGGTTGAGAGGGTTTGGGTACTAATGAGAGACGATTCCAGAGGGTTAATTGTGGGGTTGGGGAAAAGCTGATGTGGCGCTGATATGGAAGTGGGGTTGGGAGGGTTCGGGTACTGATAGCCTAAGAAGAGAAAGGAAAGGATTAAGATTAAACATATATAGGTTTGTGTCTATAATTGACAATTGATTTTATCCAAATCAGAGAAGTTAGAAAAACCTGTAAAAATAATCAGAACACATGTTTCCACAAAAAAAAAAAATCTATCCACCTTGGTTCATCAACTCTCTTAAACAATTTTACAAGTTGTTTATAGCTTATAAAAACTAAAGAATAATGTATCACTTTTCCTACTAGGTTCCATTATTCTTTATATATGAGACAAAACTCAATATGAATCTTACTATGAAATCTATATATACAACAATCTCTGTTTAAGAAACCGAGGTTCCAAAGAGGCCAAACTATTCCTGTGAGGATTCAAAATCAAAACAATCAAAGGGTGTTAGCTCAGTTGGATAGGTAACATTTTTTGGGGTGTGGGGTGAAAGCCAGACTACCAGGGTTCGAATCCCACGGGTGACATTTCTGAGACATCTAGACTTTGGATCTGGTCCTTTGAGCCAAGTTCGGGGCCGGTATAGGAGGATCCAGTCTATGGGATCCACTTCCCTGCCGGTCAGGTTCAGCCATAGGTTGGGCTGGGTAGCAGCAGATTAGTGGGATTACCCAATTGGAGGCCCGATACAGCTGGAGCGTGTGTGTTAACTAGCGGGTTGAAGGGTTGACGTGTTGGAGGGTCAAAAAACTTCAACCCAACCCAACCCAACCCATTTAGCTAATCGTGTCGAGTTCTTCAAGCCAACCCACGAAGGGTCGTGTCGTGGGTTAGCGGGTTGGTGGGGCATAAACGGGTTGGCGGGGTATAAACGGGTTGGCGCGTCATAAACGGGTTGACGGGTCAAAGCTCATAGTTCATATAATTCAAATAAAAACAAGTAAACAACATCCAAAAGCAATCAAAATACCAAATACAACCAAGTTTCAAGTTCAAATAAACAAGTTTAAAGTTCAAAATACAAATAAATTTAGTTTTTTTACTTTTTTTATTATATAATAAAAACTAAATATAAAATAATAAAATAATTATTTAAATATAAATGGGTTCGTGGGTCAACCTGCCAACCCGGTGGGTCAACCCACGAAATTTGGCGAGTTGACGGGTTAGCGGGTTGGAGGGTCAAAAATCTCAACCCAAACTCATTTATCTTCGTATCGTGTCGGGTCGTGTTGGCGGGTCGTGTCGGAAATTGCCAGCCCTACATCTGATTAGCAATTTAGCATCAACATACAACATAACAATTGAAACGATCAAACTGAAGACTAAACAAGAAGAAATTTAAAGGTCCTCTATTGTGATCAGAAAGAAACTACGAATTCGATTCGATTAAGCAAAGAGAAATTGAGATCGAAAGAATGAAGATTCCTGATATTTGTCATGTACTCTTGGTAAGGTAAGTAATATTAGGTAAATGTACATAATAGGTTTGGGGTTAAACCTAGATAGTCTCAGCCACTAAGTGAGCCTAAAAATATCCCCTCATATTGGTGTCCGTGAGCAGTTTCACGTAGATAACAACACCTCAAAATAATGGGCATATCACTTTTTTACTTTATCCATTTTGTCTTAATATTAGGGTCACTACGGTTAAAAAAAATTAGGGTCACTAAAAGTATTTTCTTATTTTACCCTTAAAATTATTTTAAGATGGAGAAAATTTCTCTCTTTATGATCAATGATAATCCTCTTTATTAATCAAGAAATGTTAGAAATGCAATTTCATTGACTCGTGACTTTTACTTTTTAGCACTAGTCACAAAAAGTTATTTCTATGTTTCAACCAATACCATATAATCTAGTCAATCCATTTTGTTGTGACGGGTACTATGTATGAATCATTTGACTATTTAGTCAAATCCATAAGATTCCTCTATTTTATGACACTTGATGATGATCCATATAATCAATTGTTAAGTTGGACGAAATAAAAGAAGAGATCAAACCATTTACGTAATAAGAAAGTTGTTTCATGATAATTGGTCTTTTGCATTATAGAGAAAGAGACTAAATAAAAGGAAGCGTTTATTGATGATGATCTAAGTTGGTCTCATTGATAATGAAACATTAATAACTTTATATCATCAATTCAGTAATTGACATTATCTTATCAGATTAAATATAGAGTTATATTCTCCTTTTGTTTATATTTTTGTTGAAGACTACCAATAATATTGATTGTACGTTTGAATTATGGGGCCTCTAAAAAGTGTATAGCATCTCTTATGTATGTACGTAATAACGTAAGTATGTACGTATATGCATGTGTATGTGTACGTGTGCATACGCACTATGTACGTATATGCATGTGTATGTGTGTGCGTGCGCAGTAAGTGGACAAAGTCAAACTCAATAGAATAAATAAAATTGTTATATTCTTAAATCTTATGTCTCATTTTAACTACCTAAAGACACATCATCTTATTTTTACATGAAAATAATAAAAATGATTTCATTAAATAAATAATTACAAATCAATACACAATGTGTTTTTATTTGATTAGTGAGAATGGAAATGACACAAAATTTTGATTTGCTTCTATGAATCCTAACAAAAGTTAATACTTCATACCACACTATTCTTCAACAACTTTTTCTTCTTTTACTCAATTGCCGTGTTTTAATCGTCTTCTCTCTTCTTCTATATTTGTAGAAATGACGTTCTATTTGTTTCAAAATCAACGTAGCAACGTTTTACAAATCATGTCTAACTCAATTGTTCTTCCTAAAGACGGTAAAATCCTAGGAGGGACTGCAGATGGAATCCTAGTCTACCCGGGTTCGAATCCAAAGGGAGTCAATTGAGGGCATGAGGAGTACCTAGTCCTTGGGTTGGTCTAGTCATAGACTGTGCCGCTCCCAAACCAGTCAAAGATTGTGGATAGGCACTAGGTCCAACGTAAGCTAGGCTAGGACAGCGGCGGATTAGTGGGCTGCCCGTGCGTATGTGTTCGTATTAGTCATTCGTTAGTTCAATGTCGCTATGCCTTCTAAAAAATCTTCCTATCTACCATATCAACGTAATTGTAAATATTGGTCGAGTGTGTTTTACGACACGAGTTATTGAAAATTTTGTTTTATTATAAGGCATTTAACACATTTGACTAATTATTAAATATTTTTGAAACTATTTATCAATTGGAATATTTTTTTTTTGGAAGAGGTATCCCAGACCACATTGGGCCCAGACTAATCCTCGGCAATTTTGGGCCGAAGCCCGACTGCGAAAGCATGCAGCCCGGGGTCGAAGCCCCCGTACCTCCAGAATGCGTCCCCCAGGGTTCGAACTCGGGTTCACCACTATGTAGTGCCCAAGCCTTACCACTAGGCTAACACCCATTTGGTATTATCAATTGGAATATTATCCTGCTGTAAAATGAAAAAACGTATTTAGTATTTGTAAATTAAAATATAAAATCATTTTATTACATGTTAGGTATCTATATTTGTAATGCTATATAAAAAAATTATTACGTTATTATTAACTTTCAAGTTTACTATTTTAATAGTTTAATGTCAAAATTTTAAAGCATTTACCCCCATTTTCTCCTTGATATTCTGTGGTAATTTTTTTTTCAATTTTACAAGTTACACTTAGTACTGATATAGTTAGTTGTTAAATTACTTTTAATCCTTTACTTTTCCAATTTTTATTTTATATACCCTTGTCATATAACCTAAATAATTGTTATTATGAATTTTTTTTTTGAACGGTAGATAACTCACACACACGTTCCGAGGGTATCCGGATAGAAACGCGACTAATCCCCCGCGCCCATGAACCAGCCCTATGGATCGACCCATGAACTCGTCCCTAAACCGGCCCTATGGACTAGACCAAGAGTTAAATACCGCAGCAAGTTGTCGCCTGTGGGGTTTGAACCTTGGCCAACTGAGGATACCATCCCCTGAAGGCACTAGGGCGTTACCTCCACCCACTAGGCTAGACCATCTTTGGTAATTGTTGTTATGAAATAAAAATGCATTAAAGTTATATCTCTTTTTTTTTATAATTTATCCTATCATAATAGTCTCGTCGATACATTCGAAATGAGCCTAATATTAAATATTTTTTATTTAATTATACAAGGCGAGGAAAAAAACTAAACATATACATCTTGAATCTTAGTTTTATGTTGCAAATGTTTTTTTATTGTTGATTAAAGTGAGTGTTAATAATTAATATTTATGTTATGCAATTTTTAAGACACTAATGAGTCGACTCGAGTTGATCTCGGAAGTGTCGATATATGCCTCAAGCTCAAGCCTGACACTTTAGGCTCGATCCTGATGGTTTAAGCTCAATCGAGTTCGAGTTGAGTTTCGAGCTTCGAGTTCGAATTGAGTTTCGAGCTTCGAGTTCGAATTGAAGTTTCGAGCTTCGAGTTTGAGATCGAGTCGAGCTCGAGCCTAGCACTGTATAGACTCGACTCGGCTCGATTACACCTGTATTGGTGACCCACAACTCGAAAGTTGTAATGAATTCACAAAATCCTTTTTTTAACGGCTAAATAAAACGAGTCGCTACATAAACAAAAGCTTTAAAAAAAAGACATGATAAATTTTGAAAAGGTAACTACTATTAAGATCCAATAATTCAAAATTAAAACTATTACTTGATTGGTGCTAAGGATGATGTGATATTGATCAAGACATTCAAGAGATTTATTTCTACCGATAAAAAAATATATTTATTTTTGAAATAAAGTAATATGTTAACTATTTAAAAACGTGTAGTGTCTTTTAAATCGTGACATTAAGATGATCAAATAGATATTGCTAAAAAAATTAGAGTAAAATACAATTTTCGTACCTGTGGTTTGACAAAAGTCTCACTTTTGGTCCCTACAATTTAAAAAATACACATTAGCCACTGCAATATGCGATTTGGTCCAATTTTGGTCCCTGAGACTAACGGCTGTTAAATGAACCGTTAGTTAGGGGGTAGTTTTGCCATTTTTCATTTTTAACAACCACAGGGACCAATCTGGACAAATTTTCTTTTTGGTGTTTTGTCATTTTCCAGTTTTGTCTCTATGACTTCATCTTCCTAACAAAACACACACACACACAACACCAAAACCCATTACCCCCATCCATACCACTTAACCCACCACCCACCACCCACCACCACCACCTATCTCTACCACCCACTACTACCACTACCTATCTCCACCACCCACCACCACCACTACCTATCTTCACCACCCACCAGTACCCATTTTACCCACCCTTTCACCACCATCGCTTTCACCATCGCCTACCTCCACCACCCACCCTACCGCCACCTATCTCCACCATCCACCTCTACGCCGTCTAGCTGCAAACTACCCCCTCCAAGATGAACAATAGAGACTAGAATTCAGATCTCGATTTCTCAGGCAGAATCCCGACTCAGATCCCGATTTCTTCTACAGAGCCCCAATCTCCGGCAGAATCTGACGCCATGACGTAGACGAAAGCTCGGTGGCGGTGGTGGCGGTGGTTTCCTTTGTTCAGATCTGGTGGTGAAGCTCGGTGATGGTGGTTTCCTTCGTTTCGATCTGGTTGTGGCGGTGGGTGGTAGATCTGGTAATGGAAGCTCGATGGTGGTGGTTTCATTCATTTCAGATCTGGCGGTGGTGGTGAGGGGTGGTATGTGGTGGTGGTAGATAAAATGGGGGTGAGTGATGAAGATGAAGGAAGAAGAAGGATGGTGGATAGTGGTGGTGGAAAAAGGATGGTTGATGGTGGTGGTGGGTGGTTGATGGTGGAGGAAAAAGGATGATTGATGGTGGTGGTGGGTGGTGGTGGGTGGTGGTGGTGGGTGGTGGTGGGTGATGGTGGTGGTGGGTGATGGGTGGGTGGTGGTAGATGATCAAGATGTGGGTGGTGGTGAAGGTGGGTGGCAGTGGTGATGGGTGGGTGGTGGTGGATGATGAAGATGTAGGTGAAGAAGAAGGTGGGTAATGGTGGTGGATGATGAAGATGTGGGTGAAGAAGAAAGAGGTGGTGGTGGTGGTGGTGGTGGGTGGTGGGTGGTGGGTGGTGGGTGGTGGTGGTAGGTGAAGAAGAAGAAGAAGGAGGTGTATACATGTATATTAAATAGAGTAAATTACACTATTGGTCCTTGTGGTTATTATTAAAGTAAAAACTAGATAAAATGGAAAAAAAATTCAAATTAACCCCAAACTAACGGTTTTACTTAACAGCTGTTAGTCAGAGGGACCAAAATTGGACCAAATCGCATATTGCAGTGGCTAATGTGTATTTTTTAAACTGTAGGGACCAAAATTGAGACTTTTGTCAAACCACAGGGACCAAAAATGTATTTTACTCAAAAAATTATCACCACTTTTAAAAAATAAAACTACTTTCTTCCAAACCAACATATAATGAAACACAACAGAAAATAAAAGCGCGGAGATAGACAAAAATCGATTTGCCATAAGTAAACCACACTGAAACCAACGAGACATCTAGTCGAGAAACTTCGGATATCCAAATACACACACTGACACACACACACACGCACATATAAGGGACATTCTTTTGAGAACATATGAAATTGTGATAACCTTGAAAACTAGTGTATCATGTGTTATTTCATATGTTTTTTTGGCCATCTAAAACTAGGATTTAGAATACCGATAAACATATATTCATTTCACGATGTGTTTGCTTCACATGTGCTTAGTTCACGATGTGCACATATTTTACATGTTTATTAAACAAAAAATACACATAAAAAAGTTTCACATCATGAACCGAGCACATGTGAAACAATTACATTATGAAACAAATATATGTTAATCAATCCATTAAATACTACTCTGAGTAAAAAATCATATGAAACAAAGGCTCAAGGTAGAAATTATTAGGGTCTCACATATTTTAGAGTTCTCAAATGATTAAACTTCAGTATATAAGATTGGGTTTTGGTGAGAAGTGCCAAATATGGTGAGAAGAGTGAGAAGTGGTTATCAACTGTTGGATGGTCAATGGACAAACACTAGGATGAGATGCACCTAGATAAGATGTACTGAGATATACCGGATCAATTCCCTTTTAAGCCGCAGTTCACGGTAGAGTATTTGATTAAAAGTGATCAATGGTTTAAAAGTATTTTCACACTTCTCACCAAAAATAACATTTTTCACATGATCTTATCTATATATATATATATATATATATATTAAAAGAAGGTTTTTGCTGACATTATCAATATGAAATTGAGCCATTTGATTGACCAATTAAAAACGATTCATAATTTGATGATGTCATCATCTATATCTCTTTTCTTTATTTATTAATTTCAAATTTATAATTTACAGTTTCTACCCTTATAATTATTTGATAAAATTACTTTTTATCTCTTATATTCAATTTGCATCCTTATTATATTAACATAAATAATACATATAAAAAAAGTTTGTTTTTCTTTTCGATAAATTACACCATTATAATCGTCTCGACAATACCTTCAAAATGAGTATGATATTGAATATTTTTTTTAATTTAATCATATTATTAAATATTAAAAATAGATATAAATTAATTTGTTTAAATTTTTATACAATTTTATTGTTGATATTCTTGAAATGTAAGGTTTTTATTTTTCTAACCTATCTATTTTTATAGATTATTTATAAATAACGAAACTTAATTTTATTTAAAACTCAATTGTTTTTAATAATCTTGAAATTTAAATTATCCATTTTTTAACCTAACTATTCTTGTTAAAAATTAAAATAATATATTTAAATAACACGTGTATTACACGGGTCATTAACTAGTATATATATAAAAGAAAGTTCAAATGAAAACTTATTTTTCTTTGTGAATGTGAGGACCATTAAAATCACGCCACATGGCAATATTCATTCTGAATGCATTATTCAAAGTGAATAAAGGCGTCTAAGCTTTATTTACTCTGAATAATGTTTAATATTCATTCAGAGTAAATATTGTCACGTGACGTAATTTTAGTGGTCATCACGTTCACAACCAAAATTGAGTTCACATTTGAACCACACCATATATATATATATATATGTATATAATTATATATATATATATATAGGAAAGTTCTAATGGAAACGCATTTTTCATTGTGAGCTTGAGAACAGCCGAGAGCACGTCACGTGACATATTTAGTCTGAATATAAGCCGAATAGAATGAATGTGCTCTCAATTGTTTTTACATTTGTAATCAAATTTAAATTTTCATTAAACCTCATCCTATATATATTATAAAGCTTAAAAAAATAGTGGTTCTAGATCCTAGGCAGTGAAAAGAAGATTATGAGATATGTGATTGGATTTGAAAGGAGGATTCCTTCATTGAACACCCTACCTTTTTTGTTGCGGAAATTTGCCAAATTACTTCAAATCACAATATCAACTCTACGTCACATTGTTTAAAGTTTAAATAGTGAAATCTTAGTGGAATTATTTTAATATCATTAAAGTTTTCATATATCATAACATGAGTAAGGATAATTTTTATTAAGGGTAGATGGATTTCATAATAAGTAATTAAAACTATGTAGTTTGGAAGCAAAGATTGTTAGCATAGTCGGTAACTTCTTAAACCAATAGAAATTATCACATGTTTTAGCCATTGGCTTACGTATATAAATGTTGTTGGAGTTTTGTTCAACAAGAATTATGATGAAGTACAATGCATGAAGAGACAACACTTTCTTTTAGAAATCGTATAAAAACAAATAACTATGATGGTCAACGGTCGTTTTTATATTATGTTACATCAAATAAACCAGTCTTTTATTTGCCAGATAAATATATCAGATAAACTAAACAGATAAGAACATACCAGTTTAATCTTATCCCTTTTGAAGTGAAAGACACTGTGATCAACATATCAATTGGTAGGCAAACTTCATTGGACAAAAGCTAGCCAAAAAACAAGAATGACACATGACAAGTGCAAAACAAACACTTCTTGCTTTTCCATAATTTAACGATTTAAAACTCAAAAAGATCAATTGTTGTGATAAAGACGGGAAAAGGAAAATGATGTTTAATTGGGTATATAATTCAACACAAGTGGGTAATCTTGCTCTTCAAGTGTCTCATCAAGAAACCATATATACATATCTTAAGTGGATCATATCATTTGCCTTGTCAACCATAATATGAAGAACATGACATCAAAGCTATGTGTCTCTCATCATGAAATAAATTCAAGCCAACAAGAAGAAGACCATGGTAATCTAAAACTTGATCTATGTCTGTCGTTAAAGGACTCTGATGGAAACCCTAATCTACAGTTGCACAACAACAACTTTCTTTCAAGAAACCAAGCTGAGGTGGTCACTATTGATAAAGATCAGAAGCATAAAAGATTTTCATGCAACTATTGTGGAAGAAAATTTTACAGCTCGCAAGCACTTGGAGGCCATCAAAATGCACACAAAAGAGAAAGGACAATCTCCATGCGTAAAAATAAGGTTCAAAACCACGTAGAGGATGGGTGCAGTCGTCGATATTTAGCTAATATAGCTTCTCTTGGGGTCAAGGCTCACTCTATGATGGTTCATACGCCTGCAAACATTTCTATTTTCTCCCAATTTTCTGATGTAGGAAAGTCTCTTGGAGGCCAACCTACAATAGGACGTCTCATGCCACCAGAGTATCGCCATGTTGGATCATCTTCGAGGTCGGACACTAGTGGCTCAACCAGGTATGCTCCAAGGGGAGACGCCAGATGGGGTAGTGATCATGTTCATTCAGAAAATGGTCAAGATCATCCATTGCCAAAAGTAGATTTGTCTCTCAAACTCTAGTTATTTCATTTTCTTTGTTTCATTTTATTGCCAAAAAATTGTGTTTTGCAAATTTTCGTGGATGATATATATCATTTAACTATGTGGTTGCTAACCTATTTATCCATAAAAAATAACAAATAAGAATTCTTTAAAAAAAAAAAATCTTTAACCCTAAAAAGTTAGGGAAAAATCACACATCTTAATAAACTTTTTCTATTTAGATTGGTTTGCTTCTTGAATTATTTTTGTTGAATGTAAAAATCATTGAATTTTTTCATTTTGAATTATAATAAATTAAATCCACAAACATTAAAAAACTTTCTACTATATCCTTTTAATCTCAAAAAGTTGTCTGTAATAGCTAGGAACATTTTAAAGTAAAAAAAGGATGTAAATTGGACCATGACCCATACAGTATAAGATATTAGTCCTTTTGGAGTTCGCACGACCATTCAGGCGTATATTGATGGATTGATTTCCAATCTATATATATATATATATATAAAGCCGAATCATGGCAATGCCACGTGGCATTTTCTCCTTTTTTTTAATTTTTTAATTTTTAATTTAATGTTAATCAATATTAAAACTTATTTTACAATAAACTCAAAACTCTTCATCTTACTAACGTTATTGAGGTCATTATTAAGACATAAGTATTTTAATTTTTTATTTTTTTATTGAGGTTAAGACATAAGTATTTCAATTTATTTTTATTCTATAAACCTTTCATTTTTCATCTAAAAATTTTGCATTTTTCTAAATAAAATGTTGCATTTTTCTAAATAAAATGTTGCATCAAAGGAGTATATTTATCATTTTTTATATTATTTTGATTATTTTGTTAATCTAATAGTTTTTATTAAATAAAACTTTATTTTTCCCATAACCCAAAGTTTATTAAATAATATCAATAACAAAATTTTACTAAAAAGTCTAAGATTACTTAGGTGACACAATGAGAATGCTTCATTCATATTTTTTTTTTCTTTTTCTCATAATTTTGAATTTTTTAAAATATATTTCTTTTTCACTAAATAAGTTTATCTTTTCATTTAACCAATCAGCATTAAATTATTTTTAAATAAAATAAATACATCTACAAAAATAATTGTTATTCACCTAGGTGGCACCTCCTAAAGCTAAAAAACATATTTATCTTTTTTTTTCTTCTCATTCATTCTCTCTTTTTTTCATTTTTTTTAAATCAAACACTAATTTAATTTCAAGCACTAATTATTCATCAATATTAATTAATTGCTATTTATGTTTGTATTTAAAACCATCTATTCATTTTCTCTACCTACTTTTCACCTTCTAATCATCTCACACTATAAATGTAACATCCCAAAATTTCGAACGCCTCAATTTATTAGAAATATCATCCCAAGATCATCACTTACATTGCAGCGGAAATAAAATGACAATTTTGTCTATAATCGTGCCCTAGCTTTACAAATTTTACGAACACAATTTTGTTCTATAACTTAGTGCCTTGAAGTGTACATATCCTTCTTCCGAGGTCACCTTCTATGCTTCATTCCACTTTTCTTTCCAATCTAGCATTCGCCTGGTTGCATAATCATTTTGAAAAAGAGTTGGGTGAGCCTAGGGCCCAGTGATTATACGGTTTTATGCAAAAGACATTTCACAAAGCATTTTATCGCACATACGATATATAATCCACACAGCTTACGGCATTGGGAAGGTGTCTATTCCACACAGCTTAACCTGGCAAACTCACACAGCATTGTTTGCTCTTACGGTTTTAAAACGAGCTCACACAGCATGCTCGTAGTACACCCCCGTTGCCACACAAAAACAAATATTTCACAAAGCATCACATTTATTGCAATAACGTCATATCGAACATATCAATAAAACATTTAACATGCTTGCAAGCAGTTATAATTAAAACATATGCAACCGTTTAGAAAATCACGTATAACTCACAGTGATCGTAGCCCAAACCGTTCTTTGCAGTGGCTAGCTTCTTCCCTACAAATCCAACGCCATAATTTTAAGTCTGAAATAAATATCATTCCACTCTTACAACCGACTACTCTAAACCGTACATGAACCGATGTCTTAACTTATGACTTAATTTAAAACCTATATATATATATATATATATATACACACGTTGGTATACATATAATATATAAAATAATGAGCCAAAAATAGCCGCATACCCCTACGGAAAATAAATTCTCTTGGATTATCTTCATGGCATGTTTTCTCTATAATTAAATAACTATATATACATGCACATAATCATCCCATGGAAGTACATACATTTTTAGTTAGTTACTGGATTTCATGGCTAACTATCTTATCTATATGTATATATGTCAAGATAACTTATGAGATTTAGTCAATCTCATGATTCACATAATTTTCATGTGAATCCAACTATTCACTTTATGTATGCAAGAATTTATAATTGCATTCGTTTCCATCACACAACTTCTAGCCCCATTTCAATTTACAATGCATTGACCTACTGTTTTGAATATTCTCTTCTTTTTCCTTCAATTACAGAGACCATCGAATACATCACCGACGTTTTATCCTCGTCTAAAAACTCTTAAATTCATTAAGGGTTTTCAACCCTTTGATCCACCGTAATAGAGAAACGTCGGATTTAAATGTCGTGACAAAGACCCACCAGAATTATAAGTTTTAACTCTTTTTAACAAACGAGGGTCACCGGTTGAACATCTCGGTGTTACCGAGATCACCGTTGCGGTGAACGGTGGGGTGTTAGCGGTGACCGCCAACACCGTTCCCCTACGGGAACCCACTCGGATAACCGATCATCTAAAGTATGTACCTAGCAACCGGAAACTTCAAGACAAAAAGAGTGGAAGACTTACCGATTGATGCCGAACTAGCCGCGATATAGAAAACCGCCGACTTTGTTTTCGCTTGTCACCGATCTCCTTTCTTACACTAGCTCTCGTGGTTGAGTGAGTTGGATGAGACCACAACTCAACACCTACTTATATACTATGCTAAATCGTCGGTTTAGGCTATATGAATAGCGAAGGTCGAAGCTTTAAACTCTCGGCCGTTTCCAACTTTTTGCTTGCATGGTAATTATTAGAATTTACAAGCATAAACCCCTAAGTTTCCCATTTTGACATGCCAAGTCCCTTTACATAAGTATAGTTCTCACTAGTTTCCAATATTGATAGGATTTCTCTTCCTCTTTTTCTTTTGCATGAGATACAAATGCAACTCCCTTTTTTATACATGCTTATACGTGGGTTTTGGGCCAAGTGAATAGCCACGGTCGCATGTCTTAAATTCCCATCCGTTCAAGACTTCTCAATTGCATGACTACCTTGGAAATTTGCACACAAATCCCCTACTTCTATTACAGGACATAATACGTCCTTTGAAATATGAAATTTTCATCTTTTATTTTAGAGTTATTACAAACTTTCCCCCTTGATAAAATTTCGTCCTCGAAATTTGCCCTATGTAACAAATGACGATATTTCAAGCTCATCTACTTCTCAATTTCCCAAGTAAATTTCCAACCGTTATGACATCGTCACTGAACTTTCATGAAAGAAGTCCATTTGTTCTTAGATCTTTGATTTTTTTTCCACTTCCTTAAAAGTTACTACTTCCTCTAATTCTAAGCATTTTCTTAAATTTGATACGTCATGAAATAAATATCACTATACCCACTAGTAAATTGTCTCACCTCTAAACACAATTTTCGCTCATGTAAATAATCACTTGCCTATATTGACAATCATCAATCTATCGCTAATTTGAGCAATATTCAATAATAGTCAACTTCCAATCCATATATCCCTTTTATTGTTCTTCTATAATAGTTCGACAAACTTATCATGCCACTCTTTGGAACATTATGTTTGAATACCCACTAATAGTCATTAACAGTGAATGATTTCACTCTAAGTGGTTATTCCAATTGTCGAATAAGGTCACCTAGTACCACATTATTCTTATCTATAAATACGACAACAGGTATGCAAACATTCATCATACTCGTTGTAAATTCTCTCATAATTTAACTATGCATCTAACGTCACCCCTTTTCATATTTATACACTTACAGATACATTCACTTAGCCTTTGCCTTAAGATGTCTTTAACTACCAAGTATAGCCTATGGAATCTGTTTGTAGATAATGTCCCCATTTTCGAGCTCCACTTCCACTACTACTAATTTCAAGTCATACATTTTCAATTAGTATGACACACATACTATAAAATATCCTTTATTCACCAATATACATTAAAGTGTCACCATTGGGGCATCATCATATAAAAATCCTTTGTCTAATATGGCATAGACCCTTTAAGGGCACTTCTTCTTCCTTTCAATCCCAAACATATTTCATTTACTTTATATCCCAATGATATTGCATATCATGACATTCATACTTCCTAATAATTAGTGTATATTCAGTCTTTCCAGGTACAAGAACATTATCCATCTTGCTCCAATTTAATTTACTACTTTCGGATTATGCTCACATTAGCAATCATAAACACCAAGATGATGATAAATGTTCATAGGGTAACTTATTATTTTTTTCCAAATTGCTTTCTATAATACCTTTTATAACTTCAATTATACTACTTTTAGTTTTACCTCTACTATTCATCCCTTCAACCTTTTGTGGAAACTTAAGCATGTCAAACATTCCTTGAAGGATTCCGATTTAACCATAACCTTCTCTTGTGGATTCCCATTGCCCATCAAATATATATCTCTTATTGGTAGGGCTTATTTCTTAAGCCAAGATGTATTAATCTACACATTATCGTTGTCATCTTTAAGCTGCTCATGATCATTTTGGATTCGAGTGATATACACCTAAATATCACACTGCTCATTATTGGCTTTAACCAAATCACTAGTCGACTACAAACCCTTGAGTTATTTTAGTATTTCGCCAAATTCATATTTTAATTCATCCTTGAGTGACCCTGGAGTTTAATTTACCCCATCTTCCAAAAAGGTAGGTTTATATATCTTGCATAGAGTCTAGTCACAACTTTCCTTTGACAACATGTACCATTAGTTGGCTGCACTACTTGTTTTACCAACTAAATTAGTCAACTCCCATTTCATAACACACATCCCACAATTTGGCGCTCATGACCCAATTCAATACTTATCATCTATTAGCCATTCTTAAACAAAGCTCTTGAAAATGACTATTTACGGCCTCGTTGCTACTTTTCATCCCAGGTCGACCAAATCAGATATTATTCATGGTGTTCATAGACCTAGACTCATGTTTCTATAGAGTGCCATTTATAACGTTGATGGTTCTAAATAAACATCTTTACTTATTTCATCCTCTCAACTTGTATCATAACTTACTTGGCTTCCTCTCACTTAAAGTAAATATCTCATGCTATGTTTGTAGTATTTTAGCATGGTACCTTTCTAGCTATATACATAAGAACAATTCCATTGCCATCTTCCTATGGCTTGGAAGTCAATATATTTGGATAACAATTTATGTAATACACGCTTTACAATCATAACACTTTCCTCATCACGTTCTCGCTTTCATATATACCTTAGTCAAATTAATACGTGCTTACCAAAATAATCACTTTCATCAAATCAAATCAAATAATGTCATCCCCTTAACTACTCTCGATACATACACGAAGAATAATAGAATCTCTATTTCCAATTGCACTAATCGGCCATGCTCTATACATTACAAGACCATATTACACACCTATATCGTGTCTTTTATTAAGAAGCTAATCCTGAGAAAACTCTTAGAACTTTTCATAGAGTTTACATATGATCCTGAAACATTCTAACTCTTGATTATATAAATCCTCAAGTAGTCATGCATCCAATCAATATCATAAGTTCATACCGAGAATTCGTTATCACCACTGATGAAACTAAGGACCTCGTTGCTAGTCTCATAATTGACTATTCTTTCAGCCAATTGATATAAGAAATATCCCTTTCGGGGTCAGAGATCAACTCATTACGTCATCAATACCTTGAGTTCCTTTTATTCTCATCATATTTTTTTCTTTTTCACCAAAGAAAATTAGTGGGAGTTTATCTCTAAACTTTATCCCTTAAAACCCCCTTCTATCACTACAATAAATTTTTATCTCATCCTCCCATGCGTTTTTCATCAATTATAGTAAATCCCTATTAGTGTCATTATATCAATTGACATCAAGCCGTCCAACGACTTTTCTAGCTTGCTCTAGGTTCACAACTCTAAATTAACACACACCATTACTCTCATCACTATGAATCCTTAATCTCACATCTTTTGGGAATAAATTCTTCCATTCTCAGCTTAAGTCTAGGTTTACAATAACCTAGTTCACTTAAACTATGCTCTGATACCACTTGTAACATCCCAAAATTTCGAACGCCTCAATTTATTAGAAATATCATCCCAAGATCATCACTTACATTGCAGCGGAAATAAAATGACAATTTTGTCTATAATCGTGCCCTAGCTTTACAAATTTTACGAACACAATTTTGTTCTATAACTTAGTGCCTTGAAGTGTACATATCCTTCTTCCGAGGTCACCTTCTATGCTTCATTCCACTTTTCTTTCCAATCTAGCATTCGCCTGGTTGCATAATCATTTTGAAAAAGAGTTGGGTGAGCCTAGGGCCCAGTGATTATACGGTTTTATGCAAAAGACATTTCACAAAGCATTTTATCGCACATACGATATATAATCCACACAGCTTACGGCATTGGGAAGGTGTCTATTCCACACAGCTTAACCTGGCAAACTCACACAGCATTGTTTGCTCTTACGGTTTTAAAACGAGCTCACACAGCATGCTCGTAGTACACCCCCGTTGCCACACAAAAACAAATATTTCACAAAGCATCACATTTATTGCAATAACGTCATATCGAACATATCAATAAAACATTTAACATGCTTGCAAGCAGTTATAATTAAAACATATGCAACCGTTTAGAAAATCACGTATAACTCACAGTGATCGTAGCCCAAACCGTTCTTTGCAGTGGCTAGCTTCTTCCCTACAAATCCAACGCCATAATTTTAAGTCTGAAATAAATATCATTCCACTCTTACAACCGACTACTCTAAACCGTACATGAACCGATGTCTTAACTTATGACTTAATTTAAAACCTATATATATATATATATATATATATACACACGTTGGTATACATATAATATATAAAATAATGAGCCAAAAATAGCCGCATACCCCTACGGAAAATAAATTCTCTTGGATTATCTTCATGGCATGTTTTCTCTATAATTAAATAACTATATATACATGCACATAATCATCCCATGGAAGTACATACATTTTTAGTTAGTTACTGGATTTCATGGCTAACTATCTTATCTATATGTATATATGTCAAGATAACTTATGAGATTTAGTCAATCTCATGATTCACATAATTTTCATGTGAATCCAACTATTCACTTTATGTATGCAAGAATTTATAATTGCATTCGTTTCCATCACACAACTTCTAGCCCCATTTCAATTTACAATGCATTGACCTACTGTTTTGAATATTCTCTTCTTTTTCCTTCAATTACAGAGACCATCGAATACATCACCGACGTTTTATCCTCGTCTAAAAACTCTTAAATTCATTAAGGGTTTTCAACCCTTTGATCCACCGTAATAGAGAAACGTCGGATTTAAATGTCGTGACAAAGACCCACCAGAATTATAAGTTTTAACTCTTTTTAACAAACGAGGGTCACCGGTTGAACATCTCGGTGTTACCGAGATCACCGTTGCGGTGAACGGTGGGGTGTTAGCGGTGACCGCCAACACCGTTCCCCTACGGGAACCCACTCGGATAACCGATCATCTAAAGTATGTACCTAGCAACCGGAAACTTCAAGACAAAAAGAGTGGAAGACTTACCGATTGATGCCGAACTAGCCGCGATATAGAAAACCGCCGACTTTGTTTTCGCTTGTCACCGATCTCCTTTCTTACACTAGCTCTCGTGGTTGAGTGAGTTGGATGAGACCACAACTCAACACCTACTTATATACTATGCTAAATCGTCGGTTTAGGCTATATGAATAGCGAAGGTCGAAGCTTTAAACTCTCGGCCGTTTCCAACTTTTTGCTTGCATGGTAATTATTAGAATTTACAAGCATAAACCCCTAAGTTTCCCATTTTGACATGCCAAGTCCCTTTACATAAGTATAGTTCTCACTAGTTTCCAATATTGATAGGATTTCTCTTCCTCTTTTTCTTTTGCATGAGATACAAATGCAACTCCCTTTTTTATACATGCTTATACGTGGGTTTTGGGCCAAGTGAATAGCCACGGTCGCATGTCTTAAATTCCCATCCGTTCAAGACTTCTCAATTGCATGACTACCTTGGAAATTTGCACACAAATCCCCTACTTCTATTACAGGACATAATACGTCCTTTGAAATATGAAATTTTCATCTTTTATTTTAGAGTTATTACAATAAATATCACCAATTCACAATGTTCTTTCTTCATGGTTATCATTTTATCATTTTTCAAGAAAAGATTGGAAAAACTAATTCAAGTATGCATCTTTTTTACCTTTTGTTGTAATTATAACGTTTTTTTTGTTTATTATGTCTCTAATATTTTTCTTCTTTGTTTTTTTTGATGATGGATTGAGGTATTGTTTCAAGAAAACTTTGGAAAAATTAATTTAGTTATGCATCTTTTTTACCTTTTGTTGAGATTATAAAGTTTTTTTGTATTGTTTATTATGTCTCTAATATTTTTTTTCTTATGTTCGACTACATTTTGCTTATAATATTATAGTTTCTTAAAATAATTGTTTATTGATTACGACAATCAAATTTTGAGTATGCTTTATATGACCTGTTCAGTAGATGAGTTATTTGTGTTTTCCTCAATTTTTTAAGAATACATATTAATATATTTTTTATCTATTATATATACACACACATATATATATATATATATATATCTGTATATATATATTGAGAGGAACAACCACATCCAATAATGTGTACTATAGTGTATTAAAAACTTTGAGTATGAATTTTCTCAAAATTTTGATCTTCTAAAAGGTTTAATATGTAAATGACTTATGCACCTCTAAAAGAAAGATATATAAGAGTGAGTTTTTTTTTTTTTTTTTTTTTTGTAATTTCATTTATGGGTTTAACCTGACTATTTATTTGCTCATTCCTCCAAAACCTTCTTAAAAGAGGGTACTTGAGGAATAGACATGGAAGAGGTAAAATTGAGTTGTTTCCTATACATAGAATTGTTTGAGTTTTTTATCAAATATTTTTTTTTATCAAATATTGGCTTAATTATTTGAGTTTTTTATACATAGAAATGTTTCCTGTTATGTGGTTAAAAAAGTTGTAGAATTACTAAAATTGAGTTGTTGTTGTTGTTGTCATACTAAGGTAGCTATCGTTATTTATGATTATAGTGTCTTCGTATATTTTATCTTTCGTGAACATGCGAAAAATTAAACCAATCCAAATTACAAAGTCAAAGCCGAAACCTTTGCTAGATAATAAATGGTATATGATGTTAATTTTAATTACTTTTTTATATCATATTTATATATAACCATCTAATTTCATGACTTTTGTTCTGTCTATTTTTTGAAGGGAGGAAAGTTGATCTTGATTGGATTGGATTGAGGAAAAATGAGAATGTTAATTATTAAAAAAATACGATACTATAGCAGTTCTGTATGCATCTTAAACATTTGGGTTGGATAGGAAGTTTTATTTATTTAAAGAAATATTTCATGCAATTTTTAAACATTTTAGTTTTTTCGTTTTATATAAACCAATATTATATGAAAACATTTCGATTTTGTAACAATGGTTTTGAGCAAATGCAACGAACGACGATTACAATCTACATATTATTAAAAAGTTAGTTGCGCTACCGCGCAACGCGCGGTTCTGACACTAGTGTATGATAGAGTTGATTAAGTTCATATGGTCTGATTTTGTTGTTACATACATATGATTTTACTTTCAAGCCGGTTAAGTAAAAAGGTGCAATTTTTTCGAATAATATGTTTTTAAAATTTAAAATCAATAACTATTATAAACGGTAATCATGTTGATTAAAAAAACTCATAATCCAACCATAATATAACCTTTGCCATTGCCTATTTACTGAGATTTATTACGGCATTAGTTCATATTACAATATTGTTATATGTTAATTTCATGACTTTTAATCATGGGCATGAATGTAAATTTGAATATTAATGCTTGAAAAGATTGAGTAATGATATCATGATTCTTCTAATATTTACTTATAATATTATTTTTCATAATAACCAATTTAGATTTTTTTTTATTGCATCGTCTTCTAATAATAACATGTTATTCAAACAAAAATGGCTCTATAGCACATTTTCTTATCTAATTATCTTCCAATAGTAATAAATATATGAATCCATCTTGATCAATGCCATGTTTGTTGTTATTTTTAATTTTTTTATCATTGTCTCGTCATTAGTTACCACCATGAAGCAAGTATCTAACTCGATCAAGTATTTAATAGCAATGATAAAGATAACAACAAAAATATTAAATGAATAATAAGAAAAAGAAAAAAAATAAGAGAGAAAGAAAATAGTTTTTTTTCAATAAGACCATCCAGTAACACTTCAACCCAACGAATCCAATGACTACATCAATGCTATATCAGCTTTCCATTATCTTACTCAAACCAACCTAAACCATCCATTATACCCAATCCAATCTTACACACAAATTAAATGAATAATAAGAAAAAGAATAAAAAAAAGAGAAAGAAAAGAGAGATAAGAGAAACAAGAGAGAGAAAGGGGATGAGGGGGGTAGGGTGGGGGTGGGGTGGGTTGCCTCTCGGCTTCTGGAAACCAAAGGAGGGTGGGGGTGTTGCCGATCTTGCTGATGAACCCGATGGTGAACCTGATCCCATCGGGTGAAGCATGGTGGATGGTCTAAAAACTAACTATACCATTAGGCTATTAGTACCCAACCCTCCCAACCTACCCAACGCCACTACCACATCAGTTTTCCTCAACCCCACAATTAACCATCTGGAACTCTCCCTGATTAATATCCAACCCTCACACACACACACACACAACACACACAAACTCAGCGGTGTGGGGAAACCGGCTGCCGGTGACCGAACCCACTGAACTTGCCGAGGCTCGTAGCCGACCCGCTAAACCTGCCAAAGCCGGTGGCTTCAACCCGCCCAACCTACAATACCAGGACGCATAGCCTTAAAGTTGTGATAGGTATGTTGTTGGATGCCAAAACAAATACCAATGAAAGCGAGGGAATAGATTTTAACAGAGGTGTTTTGAAAGAATACAATTTTTTAAACATATTTTCATATATAGAGACTTTTTTTTGGAAGGGGTATCCCAGACCACATTGGGCCTAGACTAATCCTCGACAATTTTTGGGCCGAAGCCCGACTGCTAAAGCATGCAGCCCGGGGTCGAAGCCCCCGTACCTCCAGAATACGTCTCCCAGGGCTCGAACTCAGGTTCACCACTATGTAGTGCCCAAACCTTACCACTAGGCTGACACTCATTTGGTTCATATATAGAGACTTGTTGTGACTTGTGAATAGAATTTGATTTCCTCGTTAGATTTATATAATAAGATGATGTGTAAAAGCATCAATAATAATCACATAAATTTTAATTTTTTCTCAACAATCATGTTTTTGTAGCAATTTATCTAATTAGCAATTCAAACAACAATTATTATTATTATTTTTTTTTTGTAATTATTACATAAGTACAATGATAGAGTGCTTTAATTATTTAATGGTTGTACCAGTCGTCGGTAAATTAAAATGTCTAAAGTTAACTTTATCATGATGGCTTATAGAATTCATGTTTAACAAAACTCAATATCTTAAAAATGGATATATGAATTTAAGTAATTCATGGATAAACATTATTTGACTTTACATTCTTCCCAAAAGGTTTATAACAATGGGAAAACCTTAACCTCATTATTAATTGATTGAACTCAACTTACCCTTTATCAAGGATCAGTTCTAAACAATGTTTCCCTGTCCTTGCACCTTACATAAGAAATGAGCCCAGATTCAAACCCTGGACCTGCTTCTTAAAAATCCCTTCTTGACTATGTCAATAGAGCTTCTAGGGGGTGGCTATGCCACTAGACCAAAGGCCCGTTGGCTATTTGACTTTACATTTTTTAAATATATTAATCTTTTTATGTCATTTACTAGTCAAAAAATAAATTTGTAGGCAACGAAAATTGCTAAAAAACTTATGGTTTCGAAACTAATTACCTCAGAATAAAAATTAGAATAAATGCAAATAAATTAGTATCTGTCAACGATTTTCAACTATGTTAAATTTTTGTTTAATGTCTCTATTGTTGATAATACTATGATTTTAATAATGCGATAATGCTTTGATAAATGAAAGATTATGTAATAATGAGTTAATAATGTTGTGACAATAATGTATTAAATCGAAAACAAGTGATAATGACGTCTACAATTATCTCCTCGTTTGTTTATCATATGACTTGTAGTTTTTTGATACTTTACCTATATCTATCTTCGATATTCCTAAAAAAAGTAAATATTTATTTATATTTCACCCCACAATCAATTAACCTTAAACTGTTATTAACAAAAAAGTGTTTTCGCATTTAAATATATCATATATGTTTTTTTTAATGACAAGCTAACACACACACGTGTTCCCACGATATCCGGGATCACAAGGGTACCAGACTAATTCTCGTCGACCACGGCCCAACCCAATTAAGAGTACCATTATGTGGCAGATCCATGATGATCTGGATACCACCGTATGCTCAACATGAGATTCGAATCCGGATAGTCAAAAATACCATCCACTAGGAGACAACCTTACCACCGGCTCAAAATTACTTTGATAAATCAGATATGTTGCCCTTGTTTTAAATAATTGATTTTTTTTTTTCTGCAAAAAGTTTATCTTCACCCATACACTTTCTTTTTTAGTTGCGAATTTATTCTCTGTCATATAAATAAATATTTCCAAAAATCCTATTTTAATAATTTCAAATTTTGAAACATTTATTGCTTCTTCAACAACGTATTTATTCAGGTGATAATAAATAAATAGCACGAGTTACAGATTTTTCCGTTCAGCCGGAAAATGCTGTGCGGAAGACGTCCGGCGAAGCGTGCAAAAGACGGATCGGCGCCGGTGTACCTCAATGTCTACGATCTCACTCCGATGAACGGCTACGCCTACTGGTTCGGCCTCGGCGTCTATCACTCCGGCGTCCAAGGTGAGAATTCCGTTCTTCTAGAACTTTCCATAGCTAATCGCTTTCGTTTGTTAATTATTCATCGAGAATGTAGCAGAATTAGGAGCAAATTTGATTTTATTGATTCGATTTGTGATTTTATTAGTTCATGAAGTGGATTTATGGCTTTTGTTTTCTTCCGATCGATATACTGTATCTAGATCAAAATGAGCAAAATTAGGAGTAAGTTTGATTTTATTGATTGATTTGTGATTTTAGAACTCTAGATATCTTCAGATCGATATACTCGATATCTAAATCAAAATGAGGAAATCATCATCGTTTGTTATTCAATATTCATCGAGAATGTAGCAGAATTAGGAGTGAATTTGATTTGATTTTTTTAGTTCATGGAGTGGAATATGCATTTGGATCTCACGAGCATCAGACGACTGGAATCTTCGAAGGAAAACCGAAACAGTGCGAAGGATTCGCGTTCCGAAAGCAGATTCTGATCGGATGGACGGAGAGGAATCGGAGGGAGGTTAAAGGCGTAATGGCGGACCTTGCTTCGGACTACAAAGGCGTTTCGTATAATCTCATCACCAAAAACTGTAATCACTTCTGCAACGACGCGTGCGTTAGACTTACCGGAAACACGATTCCGAGCTGGATCAACCGTCTCGCCAAAATAGGTACCTCACATTGTTTGTTACCGTTAGAATATGTGGAAAACCCTTGAATTGATCTCCAAAAGAGCCCTTAAAGAGAGAAGGGGTTCCAACATATATAGTGAAGATTTGGTCCAAGTCTAGTCGATGTGGGACTCTAACAGTTACAAATAACAGAACACGCGATTTGCATTCTAGAAACCGAAATGGCGAAATCTCACACAAATTTTGCGCACTTTTTTAATTACATTAGCGATCGTTACCAGATCTTCCTGAATTCTTGTTCTGTATTCAGGTTTATTGTGCAATTGCATAATTCCAGCGAGTTTAAGCTCCATTAAAGTCGGAATCGAAGATAACAACAAAGTGTGTTATAATAACGAACGAGAAATTAGAAAGAAGCTAAAGAGCCGATCTAGAACATTTGCTTCGTCTTCTTCGACGAGTTCTTCTTCCGCAGAACATTCGCTGAATCCACCATTGGCATCATCATCGCCTCCGGTTGCTCGGATCAGAAGCCTTAAAGGTAAAACTAAAACTACTACTACTACTCTTCCTCCTCCATCTTCGCCATTGATTCTGCATTCTTCTTCTACATCTTCTTCATCTTCATCTTAGCAGCACTGTCAAAAAAACAGCTTAATTTTCGATCAATCATGTTTGCTTTTTTCTATTTGTTTAATTTTTTTGGATATTATATTTATGGAATCAACTTTATTCATGTTCAAAAATGATTCGACTTAAATTTACATGAACAGGTTAAAGTGTATAATAGGACGAATCATATTTCATAAAGCGTACGATCCAATCCAATTTTAGTAAAATGTTTCATTTTTAGGTTTTCCGCCAAATTCGGGTTTCATGATTGATTTTTTGCAGATTTTTCTTATATCATCTCGCCAATCGGTAGTTATCATTTATTTATTGTTATCAAAATTACATTTTTTTTTAGTCACATTGTACTATTATTTGAAAATTTGAGCAAAGTAGTCACATGACTTCCCTTTATTTATTTTCTGTCTCGGCTTCTTTTTTCTAATTTATTCTAAAATCACAAAAAAAAAAAAAAAAAATTAACAGCAAGTTAATACACACACGCTCCAGCGGTATCAGACCTCCAATTGCGCAATTCTACTAATCCGCTGCAACCCGGCACAACCTATGGTTGAACCCGACCGGCAGGGAAGTGGATCCCATAGACTGAATCCTCTCATACCAGCCCCGAACCCGGCCCAAATTAAGGACCAGATCCAAAGTCTGGATATCTCAAAAATGTCTCCCGTGGGATTCGAACCCTGATAGTATGGCTTTTACACCAAACCCCCAAGGGATGTTACCTATCCAATTAAGATGTCACTAAGATTTTGCAAACGTTTATTTTACAGGAGGCAAAATACTCTTTTTATATTATAATATAGCTTCGATGGGTATTTTTGCAAACAACTGAGTCGTTTACCAAGTTAGGTTTATCATAATCATATTTAATTTAAAAAAGGTACATATAAACTATTTTGATCTAATTAAAAAGCGAATAGGAACGAACCATTTAACTATTCTCGTCATTTTCCATTGATATTTTTATCAATCTTTATAAATATTGGTTTATTAATCTTGTAAAGGTTGGCACAACTTCCTTTCGATGTGTGTATAAAAATGGTGATCTTGAAGAGTTATCAGATTAAATCCATTACGATAAATTATCTTTTTGGTGTGGTCGGTTAGCTTTGATTGGTTTCATTGGTTGTTCAATTGGTCGCTTTTTTTCTTTTCGTGTCCGCTTTTGAATGTGTCGTGGGTCTTTCTTTGTGCTTTGTCTCTCCTTTAGTCATGTCCTGGTTTTGTTTGTGCTTGTTGTTGAAGTTATAACTTTTTTTTAATGTTATTTACTTATTATTGCGACTTTAAAAAAATTACCAAATATTATTAAAGATTTGATTAAATAGTTATTGAAAAAGCAACTTTTAAAAGCTTAATATTAACTTTGCACGAAATCATTAAAGAAGGATCATTAAGGTTATAAATTTATATATATAAAGATATTAATCATGCAAATATGAAATTGGTACAAAAAAGTTGTAACAACCAATGGCTAAAATAAAAGTTGAATCATGTAGCTACCAACCAACAACTACTAACCTATATCTCTTGTAACACTTCACTTGTCTTTGGAATAAAAGGGTTAAAAGGCCATCTCCAACTCATACAACCAAAAAACAAATATGTAAGTAATGGAAAGAAATATACAAATGTCTCCTTAGATCTGGTCCGCAGAGTGGATAGTGTTAGAGTCCCACATTGACTAGACTTGGACCAGATCTTCACTATACATGTTGGAACCCCCCATTCTCTCCTCAATAGCTCTTTTGGAGATTAATCCTGGGGTTCCACATATTCTAACATGGTATCAGAGCCAATGTATACCACTCTAGGGACTAACATGCCGCCTCTCTCCTGGCCCTCTCCTAGTCCTCTCGTGACCCTTCTAGGCTCTCTATCTAGCCTTGTTGGAGGGGGCGTGTTAGAGTCCCACATCGGCTAGACTTTGACCAAATCTTCAGTATATATGTTGGAACCCCTTCTCTCCTCAAGGGTTTTTTTTTTAGATTACATCTAGGGGTTCCACATATTCTCACACGGTATCAGAGCAAGGTTCACCTGTGGTTGGTCAAAAAAAAAACCGCACGGACTCCACGTAACCCAAAGTATCCACGTGTTTAGACTAAAAGAACGCCACACGTGAGGGGGCGTGTTGAGCAATGTCCCACATTAGACACAAAGTGAACTTGTAATGTGCTTATAAGGGTCCTGGGCTACTCCACTCATTGTCAATTGGTTTTGAGTTGGAACCCCACAAACTAACATGGTATCAGAGCCAAAGTTTACCACTATAGGGACTGACACGTCAGCACTCTCTCGGCCCTCTCGTGGCCCTTCTTGGCCCTCCATCTAGCCTCGTTGGAGGGGGCGTGTTAGAGTCCCACATCGGCTAGACTTGGACCAGATCTTGACTATATATGTTGGAAACCCCCCCCCCCCCCATTCTCTCCTCAAGGGCTCTTTTGGAGATTAATCCCGGGGTTCCACATATTCTAACAGATAGCGGTTCGCCAATATAGTGGTCACCCTTCAAGATCTGCAAACCTATGAGTTTCTTTGGCCGGTTAGAAAGCCTTCATTTACAAAAACACAGATATCACAATTTGCTAAATATCGTCTAAGAAATGTTAAAGAGTTAGGGGGTACCTTTAAATTTAAACTCTCTATATAAATTAAGTTGTTTAAATGAAAGACACCAAACCGACATTTAAGATAAGGTAAAAAGATAGGATTGAATTATTTATGAAGCATTCATGGTATTAATTTATTTGCATATGACTTGATAAAGAAAAATAAAGGATTCTAACTTATTTCATATAGCCATATTACCTAAATAGATGAAGGTTCAAAGGAGAACCCCTCTTATTTATAAGAATGCAATAATAGATATCTGGCAACATAATTGAGTTATACAATAATAGATATCTGGCAAAGCAAAAAACCATACACAGTGCAGTCATGGTGTTATATCATGGTAACAACTTATTATTCTAAAAGTAGAGGAATATGTAATACTTTGCCAAACAAGTGTTCTTATTTTTCGAAAATAATATGGATTCGCGTTTAAACCCTTCCCTATTTAAATAACTTAACGATTAAGCCATGATAATACATGACTGATTCAAAAAACCATTCAAGCTTTCAAACTTATCCTTTTTAAGTTAGTTACAAGTAAACAATCCTATTTCATTCTTTTTCTTTTATTTCTTTATTAAAAAGGCAACATTCTTGCTGTTTGGGTTAACAGGTGCAAAGAATACTTGTAAATGGACCCACAAAATGACCCGACAGTGCTTGTGAGTGGGACCCACTTCTCATCCAACATTTTTAGTAGTACTGTTACCATTTACTCAACCAACATAGGATCCCATTGATATTACCCCTACTATTATTGGCAAGTCATCATGCTGATCTTCCAATATTTAATAGCACATATCAATTATGCAGCCATCTAGTAACGTGTGTTTGGAAAAAAAAATAGCTTATAAGCTAGTATATATATATTGTATAAGCTAGCTTATAAGTTAGCTAATTAAAATGTTAGCTAGCTAATTTGAGTAGCATTTCTGAAAGATTTTTTAGTTTTTCCAATTATATTTTTACTAATATTAATTTATACTTTAAGATACATTTTTTTGTTATTTTACATACCCATAAGCTAGTTTTAATCAAACATAATTTATTTATAAACTAGCTTATTAGTTAGTTTGTCAGACACAACATAAATCTTTATTAGGTAGGCGATTACTATATATATTTTTGGACGAGTACAGACTACAGTAATGACCAAGAATCTTACTTTGCATCTGAGGAAGAATATTCTTACTTGATTAATGTTTGAATGGCCAAAAAACCTTACCAAGAATCTATTTTAATGGTCAAAAAATATTACTAATAGATGCTACCCGTTATCTATTATTTTATACATGTATTGTGTTGTTTTGATGCATGTTATACAAAATGTGCACGCACTATGTATGTATTATTGTGTTTCCAAATAAACAATTAACAATTTACAATAAAAAAAAGGCTTGTGATGTTGTTATTCATTGAATTAGCAAATTAACAAATGTGTTTCCAACAAAGTTGTTCCAATATATATAGAAGCCAAAGTATTCAAGTACGGTTGATGCAAGACTTTAATAGGGTAGTTGTCTCCCGAGACATGAAAACCGATAATATTTGCTTCGACTTCGTACTTTCTTGACTATGAATTTGTAAGATGAGCCGATGAGGGGATAAGCAAGTTTTAAAATCAAATTTTCTGAAAGGAAAATTGACCCAAATAGCCAATTTCTTATCTATTGGTCTCATAATCATCCATTTCTTAGTTTTATCAAAATGTTACTACATCCACAAGTGACAACTCCTCAATTTGAAGAGGGGGTTAGAAACTAAAAAAAGGAAGTTTTTGAACATGGTTGCAAACATAGGAACAAAATCCGTAAATTTTGTCTACATGATGGTCCACAAGTTGTGCACATTTTTAAATAATTTTACAAATAATTTTAGAGAGCCATTGAAATTTTTATAGACTCAGTTTACCCTAATTTTGTACTGGTTACATGTCGTGTTACATCGAGTTGAACTTGTTCGAGTTTTTTTGGGTTGGATTGACTCGGTTGGTTAGTTTTATAAGCACCCTTAACGGTATCACTTGTCATTTAGAAGTCAAATCTTTAGGATAAATAATCACTAGTACTGATTTAAAGTTTAAACCAAGTGCCTTTTCATCTAATTGTTACGGATATAATAGAAAGAATTTTGTTAGGATGACTTAAACTTTACTTTAAACATACATACATACATACATTATTTTATTGACAAATTAACTTTTTTAGCCATTTAAAAATACTCTTAACGCCTCCTAATCATTTTCTCCTAAAATCTTCAAAATAGCCAAGTTTCCTGTTAAAAAGTGAACTCCGCTAAAAAAACATCCGCTAATAGCGGAGAAGGGTTGAAAATGTAAAAGTCTATCATTTTAGGGGGCCAAAGGTGTATGTCGTTCGGGGACAAAAAAAATAAATTTTAAAACATATACGCTATTAGCGGATGTGTTTTTAGTGGAGTTCACCTTTTAACGGGAAATTTGGCTATCTGGAAAGTTTTCGGGAGAAAATTGTTAAAAGATGTTAAGAGTATTTTTAAATAGCTAAAAAAAATAATTTATTTATTTTATTTACTTATTTTTGTATTTTAATACTAATTTAAGTTAAGAATCTAAGATCTATTGGTCATAGGATGCTTGCATAAAACACTTTTAGGAATATGAGTATCAGATAGTTATTGTTGGCAACGCCTTCGATTTTGTGACAATTTTAGTCCCATGTTTGTTTTGCAGACTTCATGGGACGGGACGGGACAAAAGATTTTAGTCCCATGTTTGGCGTCACCTGGGACAAGGAGAAGGTAGGACAAGGTGGGACTAATTTTTAAAATCATGGGACAAAAGGAGTGATTTCTTGTTCCACCAAAATAGGTGGAACAAGGTTGGACAAGAAGCCAAGATTACCAAAATACCCTCATTCTTTCATCAGATTTCCTTGCATTTTCATCATATTTCCTTGCGTTTTCATTCTTTCATCAGATTAACCGAAGAACAAAACCCACGCAGCAACGACGGTCGTCACCTCCGGCAGCAACGACGGTCGTCCCCTCCGGCAGCGGCGGCGGCGGTCGTCCCCTCCGGCAGCGGCGGCGGCGGTCGTCCCCTCCGGCAGCAGTGGCGTTTGTGTCACCTCTAGCACCCTCTAATCTCATGCGACAAGTGGAGAAGTAAAGATGAGATGTTTTCTTGAAGAGGTATGGTTTTTTTTTAATTGCAGGTGGCTGTGATGATGATGGTGGAGAAGACAAGAAGATGATGGGTTGTTTGCAGGTGGCTTTGAAGATGAATGACTTGTGAGAGTGAGAGAGAGAAAAGTAAAGTTATTTTTTTAAGAGATAAAAGTAACTTGTGAGAGAAAAGCAAAAAAGGGGTTGGGTTAAAAGGAAAAAGTAAATAAGGGTAATTGGGTCATTTTAACAGTTTTGTCCTGTCCTGTCCAACTTACCAAACATAGGACAGACAACTTAGTCCCGTCCTGTCCCGTCGTACCAAACGTAGAACAGACAACTTAGTCCTGTCCAGTCCTGTCCAGTCCTGTCCTGTCCAGTCCAGTCCCGTCCCATCTTGTCTGCATACCAAACGCTACCTTAAGGAATTTAACAAGGAATATGAGTATCGCAAATTGTTTTATATGATAAATTGTTGTTTTTCCTCATTATTTATTGTTAGTAATAAATATTTAGAATTAGTTCATCGTTAAAGAAGATGTTTCTTTCCTCCCAAAATAATATTTTTTTATATTTTATTTAAATTTATTTCTAAATAATGATACACTCTCAAATATATAATTTTCTGAAAGGTAAAAACGTGCAACTTTATTTAATACCATTCATTTAACATATTCATGAAGAATGATTACTCACTGATTATCGATTTCATGCAATAATCATACATATAATGCATAGTATTTTAATTAAATGCATACACTAATGGAATGCATATAGATGTGAATGGAATTATCACTATCAATGCATATAGTTGTGTATGAAATTTCATTCACAGGTATGTGCATTTCATTAATTAGTGTATCCATTTAATGAAAATATTTATGCATTATATTTGTATGTAACATTATTGCATGAAATCGATAATCACTGATGAATCAAGTAATCATTAAGTCATTAAGTCACTACTAAACATTATCAAAAAAAAAAAAAAAAAAAACACTCATGTATAGTTGACCGAACAAGTTGTATGTCGTGTTAAACTCATTAAGCTATTAACAAACAAAGTAACAAACCTTGATAAAAAAACCAACCAAACATTGAATCAAAAGCCTCCAAGTCTACATCATAAGCTTATGATTGAGAATGGTTCTCACCCAAAGCCTTTGAGCCAATTTTTGATTCATTTCAAGTTTATCTACAAACAGTTTTAATTATCATGGAGTTACTCATTAAGTGGTCAAATAACTTGTAACCATCGATCTCTCATATATAGGGGTGTGCAAAAACCCGAATAATCTGAAACCTAAACCCGACTCGGAAGTAAGATGTTTGTGCAAATTCCAAAATCTGTATAAATCCAAACCCGACTTTTGGGTGGATTTTTTGGTTCGGGCAGGGTTTGGTCGTTGGCTACTCGACTCATCCAAAAAACCCGAAATAATTTGCATATACATTTTAAATATTATACAAATATATTTAATTATCTAATTATTTTTTGAAAAACGTAAATTACAATTGGTCGAAATATTATCTAATTATTAACGTTACTATCTATGAACATATTCCAACTAATTCCCAAAAAATATAAATTTGTATCAAATTTGAACTAGTAACTAATCCCAACATGGAAGTACTGAAAAAACTCATATAAGCAAAAAATCTCAAATATCCCTGATCATGAGACATATAATTATCACTATAAATAAGAACCAGAATTCCAACAGTAGTTATTAATATTGACATAATAGAAGTAAGTGGATCGATCAAGTATCCAAATTCTAAAGAAAAATCATTATTGATAATCCAAGACCATACATATTGATAGACAGAACTGCTATTTATTTGATGAATAGACAGATTCATGGAAAAAATCATGACTATACTTAACAATATCGATCCCAAAATCGATTGAATTTATAAATATCATTTGCATTATACTAATACCCAAACCCGATGGACATCAACTCGAAACCCGACCAACTTGAAAAAACTCCGAGATCCAAACCCTAAAATTCAGATCTTGATTTATATATTCGAAATCCGATCAGATATTTGGTTTGTCCACCCGAACCCGTTTGACTTGCCGAATGCACATTGCACTATGGTTATACGAAATCTACGTTATGATATATATACTCGTGTTTTTCCCGCTTAACAACAATGATTTTTTATCGTGTAACCTAAAGAAACATCAACATCGAAATATGATATCAGAAAAGCATATAATATATACACGATCTAATAATCATCCAAAGTGATTCTAACCATGAAATCCACTTTCTTAACAACCTAGAAATTATCCTAATTACGTAGCAATTCTAATAAGATCAATACAACAAATTAAATTGAATTATTCCCATCTTCAATTATGCAAATTTTAACAAAAAAAAAATAAAAATGAACAAATCACTCTGTATTGCTTCTTTCTTCAACAATACTATGAAGATTTGGTTGCCAATTATCAAGAGAGTTTATCAGTTTCATGGGTGACCCTCCCTGATTAGACGTCGATCCCGTCTCCCTAACCGGTTCCGGTTTCCGTTTCGATCCCCCCAAACCGCACCCGAAACAGCTTTTACTCTCCGACCCATTTCCGCTTTTAAACGACTTCACACCACCGTCTTCGATCGAACAGCAACTCGTATCGCTCTTCCCGTCTTCTTCCTCTCCTTCGCTGCTTTTCAGTTGCTCGGAACTTCGATCCTCTCGGGCTTCTTGGCCCGACGAAATGGACCGTTTTATCGACATTTTCTGAAGCTTCCGGATGGTCGAGACGGGGACCACGTAGACCTTTTGGCCGGGCATTAACATGGTGTCGGGCTGCACGATGGCCCACGGCTGCTTGAAGACGTTGGGATGGGCGACGCAGCATTTGGGATTGCGACGGATTACTTCGGAAACGAGAACGGGGCGGTCGTGGAGCTCGGCGTGGCCGCCCGGATGGACGATCTTGACCCTTAGATTCTTTTTGCTGTTAGTGTAGATCCAGCTTCCAATTCCCATGGTTGATTTTGGGTGTTATTGAAGATGGATGGTATATTATATGTCATATGTTGTTTATATTTCTTGTGTATTGCCTAACTATGATTCTTGATAACATCGTGTGAAACTATGTTGGTTTTGGACAGCTTCGTGGTATACGAAAATAGGTCATTTTTCGCTAGTGGGTTGAAAATCCATCGATTGTTTTATAGCGTCTTGTGGAACATCGATTAAGTGCAACGATTTTTGTTATATCGATGACAAATAGATAGCAATAATCACATAACAACAAAAATACTATGAAAGTTACATCCACGGTGTCTTGTTGTGAAGTTTTAAATATAAAAATGTGGTACCACGAAATCAGTTTGATCTTTCATCAAATGTTATGATAAAATAAAATGGTATCATTTCGGCATTGTTTGGTAGCTTATAAGCTAACTTATTTTCTGTATACATGTTTAATAAGATCAAAAGTAGTTTATAAGCTAGTTTTTTTATAAGCTACTTTGAGTAGGTTATGAAGAGTTTTTTGTAACTTTTTCCAATTATGCCTCTTATTATATTAACTATTATTAATTAAAATTATATATTAATTATTAATAAATAATAAATATTTATTATTAATAATTACTTAATTTTTAGTAATTAAAATTAATTATTAATTAAATTAAATTATAATATATTATTTATTTTCAAATATTATTATTATATTCTTTTAAATTATTAATTATTTAAGATATATGAAGTTCATCAATTTTCAAATAAATTATAAGTTAATGCAGATTTTTCTAAAATTTGTTTTAAAAATTCTAAACTTATATTGTGTAATAATGATAATAACCACAAGGCTTGTGGCGTAGCGGTAAGGCCTGTGGGGAATGTGGATGATATTTCATTCACCCCAGGTTCGAATCCCCTCGTGCGCATCTTGTGGCCAGACTTAGTCTCAAACGGCCGAATTTCAATTTATGTTGTATAATAATAATCAATTCTACGCTATTTCAATATATTATATTATATAAATTTTTTATTGTTTGTATTATTTAACATATTGTATTATTAAAAGTTTATTTTAATTATATTATTAAAATTTTGTCTTAATTATATGATAAAATGCTTATAATTGATTACTTATCAAAGATGTCATTTTTGGTTATTTTACATACTCATAAGCTAGTTTTTGTCAAACATAATTTATTCATAAGCTAACTTATCAGTTACCGGCTAGCTTATCAACTATCAGCTGGCTTATCAATCATCAGCTAGCTTATCAGCTAATTTACCAAACATAGCCTTTATATAAAAGTAAAGTTGAATTTGGTCTAATGTTCGAAATTTCATCTGTATATGTCCTATCTTTAATCACTTATACGGTTTTTTTAGTTTTGTAATAAAATTAAAAAACTATATTATATCTTTAATTTTAAATTGTAAAACAAAAACAGAAAAGAAAAAAAAATAACTACCACTTTTATTTTCTTATTAGTTTTACAATTCAAAGGAAAAGTATAACATAATTTTCATTTTCATATAATAGTGAAACGGGTGAGTGAAACGTTCACATTTAATTGTACTTAACGAATAAAGTTAATAATCTATATTGTAACACCCCATAAATCAGAGTGAACAAAAACTTTCATTTAAAAAAAAGTTGGTAATACAATGTACGCCAAGGCGTGAGCTCATCCAAAAAACAGGGGTATATGTAGTATATAATTACATTGTTTGTAATTTAACAAAGAATTACAATAACCAACTAGTCTAAATCCTATTAGGAAGAAGACTACAAAAGGGTTATTGATCTATGGTCAATCCCGCAGTCTTTGAAGACCGGTCTTTCCACGTCCCCCATGCTCACTCTACGTCCGTAGCCTACTTGGGAACGGTGTCCCTAGTACCTGAAAGACACATCGACACCAAACAAGTGTTAGGCTAAAGGAGCCTAGTGAGTTGTATCAATAACATATCATATATATATAAGCATATGAAGACACGCGAAGTATACAAGAGCATGTTGACAACGTAAGAAGCATGCTGAACCGGTTAATATTTTATCTTCGGAATCAATGGGAGCGACCCATTTCCCCCAACCAGTACCCCATCACTCGTTACCTCCGAACACCTCGATGCCATATCTACCATGACACCATCAGAGGCCCGCCCACCCCGGAGCAACCCGAGGGCCGGCGACATAGGGGCATTCCTATTTCAGAACCTCCCAAGACTGTTCGGTGTGGAAATACTGCGTTGGTTCGTCCATGTTATTTAATCACAAACAACCTCGATGCCATATCTGTCATGACACCATCGGAGGCGTATACGTACTGTCTAGAAAGACTCATACATTTATTCTCAACCTTTCGTAGGTATTAAGTCGAGGGTCTCGAGCCCTTCACATCATTCCATGGCATACATATATACACGTATTTATCATACATGCGTTCATCATATAATCATATGAATATAACTTATACAAGATAGCTGATAACACCAAAATTATACATGTTTTGGTTGAGCTTAATTGTATGACTTTACCCCATTTCTCACCCGTTTCTGATCATTTCACTCACCAAATGAGCTTATTATTGTTTATGTAGGATTTGGAGGCCGTGGAACGGAAAAGTACGAAAAAATGCGAGAAAACGTGAAAAATGCACAAGTTCAATACAGTAGCCATCTGGCGTCCGCGAAAATTCCAGATCTAGCGCCGCCAAGTTCGACAAAGATGAAGACCAGGGTTTGACCTAAGTGTCTGGCGCCGCGAAACTCGCAGTCTGGCGATCGCCAGATGGGCCCTGGACGTTTTCTTTTAAATATCAGCCTCCTCCTTCAGTTCAAAGCATGCATACAGACACGGTGTGAGGATACGGATACGTTTAGAGAGCACGAGATACGAGGCAGAAGCGGGAGTAAAAGTCAGAGTGGTGCCGATACGCTGCGGGGTTCGATCTTTGATCATCCGTCGTATTATCGGTATCATGTCTCCTATCATATTTTTTGTTTTAATTATGTTTAGTGAGTAGTTTTTAATAGTGGTACTTGTCATGGTCGATGAACCATTGTGGATGATGATCTCGTAATTAATGTTTATTGGTTTGTTCTGGTTTATTGAATGTGTGTTATGGTTCCGTTCTGATTATTATTGTTTGGTTATTTGAACTCATTGGTTGGGTGTATCTGTTTGACCAAAATAGATAGACTCCGATAGGATAATCAACCTACCTTAACCTACCCTTGGACCAAGAGAGTTGTGTTAAGTGGTTACTTGGACCGAGAGTGACCTGGAGTTAGAAAACCATGCAATAGAATTAGAATCAGATTTCCGGTGTTAGGTTGCCTGACAAACGACCTAGTATTGGAGCTAGGAGGACCAATACCTAGTTAAAGAACATAATCACTACATGTTAGGGTGTCCTAGACTTAAATTCCTACAATAACCAAAACAATCAAACCTTTGGCCTATTTAAATCATCCACTTGGGGATTCACTATACCATGATAAGTGCTACTGTTTTCCGTCATATAGTTCTTAATTAATCTTTTTAAATCGCTTTCTTAGTTCGTAGCTAATTTAGTTGTCTTTTTAGTGTTAAAACCTTTTTTCATGAAAACCCCCCAAAAGCTTTAGGTTAATTAAACTGATTTAGATTAATAGTCTACAATAACTTGACCATTCCAGTGGTAGATACGATACCTGTACTTTCCTACACTATATTACTCACGATCAGGTACGCTTGCATGTATATGTGGTAAGACAATGGCTAGACATTAGAGGTTAAAACTTGTTACGCTTTTTATGTATGATAAATACCGCATCAGTAGCATACGACAGACTATTCCATGTATACAATTATCCAAGCAAGGCATATAATTCAATCAAGGTGATGCGCTCTCAGTTTTAACAAAAAGGGTTTAGCAACTCACCTTGCTATTCTTCACAAGCAAATATGGATTAGATAGCTAGATACGTCACAAGATAGCACCTATACAATCATATCATGGTATGCATAAGTAAAACCCCCAAAAACGACTCTTACGGTTCACAACCGAAACACTAGTCTAGAGCTAGGCTAGACTATCTCAATGGCCCCCAAAATCTACCAAACATTATCTAATATAACCCTTAAGGAAAGCCCAAAGCCAAAACTCGAAAAGAATCGGAAACGAAAAATGTTCGTCGCGCAAACAGAGAGTTACGCGACCTTAGGTCGCGGGCTTAGGTCGCGGGGTTTCCAGACCTGCACTATCCCGCGAGCTGATTTTGCAAACACCCACCAAACTCATCCAAAACTCGATTTTGACTTCCAAAACACCCTTTGAATGTTTATGAACGATCCTACGACAATATAACATGATAAACCAACAACCAAACTCGAAAACACCGATAATCGTCAAGATCCATGGTTTTTCCCCACTTATAAACCCTAGTTTTCAAGACTCTAAATCTAGACTAAACCACGAAATTAACACAAAATAAACCATACCTTTTGTTAGGAACTCGATTCTAACGACAATTTATGGATCGATTTCACCTCCCAAGCTTGATTCTTTCTTCGGTTCTTGAATCTCCTTCCAAACCCTTCATTTATCTCCTTTTCTCTCTTTTCTCTCTTCAAAATACAACACACACAATGAAATGAAAGAAGGGCAAGGGATTCAACTAGTTGGTGAACTAGTTACATACAACCCCCCCTTATTTCGGGTATTTACCCTTTCGCCCCAAAACTGATAAGTTACGTTCTCGACTCGACCAATGAACTTAATTACGAGCTAATGATTAACTTTGGGAAATGTTGCGTTATATTTAATCGAATTCCTATTATTCACTTTTATTAGACGAGTTCGAGTTTACAAAATTTCGGGTGTTACATATATATATATATATATATATATAAAAGCAAGATATTGGAAGGATGATGTGGACATCCTATCTATTGAGTATTAGCCTATAGGATTTTTCTCATTGTTTTGAGTTTTTTATATATTAAATAAGTTAAAGACAATTCTATCCCCAAATGAAAATTGTCTCTTTTATAATAAGAAGGCTTCTTTGGTAAATTGACATCCAATTTAATTAGCTTTAACTAACAAACTATTTATCTTCCTAAAGACATTCATTTCACTCTCTTTATCTTTTCATTTATTAATTTTAATATTGTAAAAGACTTATCTACCCTCATATATGGATGTACAATTTATTATCTACAAGGTCATTTTGATAATTTCACATATTTGCATGTAAGATAACTCCAAATAACCTTTTCATCTTCATCACAATTAATTGTTCAATAATTTTCATTGGTTAAAGATAATCTTCATGATAAATAGACATTCTTCTACATCATTGTAGTGGGAAATTTGTTCCACATCAAATTCAACTTCATAAATCGATATTCAACATCATATCTATCAAATTATTCGTCTAAGTTGTGATGTTCTCTTATCCTTAGTCCTTTTGGGAATATTATCAATCTCATAAAGTATTTGGTCGTGTTCTTGGTTTAGTTTTCAATCTCTTACATGCATTGCACAAAACATGCGATTATGTTCATGATTTTTGGTTTTATTTTCAATTTTGACATTACAACATTCGATTCCCTTAATTTCTATTGAAGGTAAGAACTAACTTTGTTTTACGATTTTGTATTTGGGTTTTCATTTTTAAGTTGTAGGTAGAAGTAGACGTTGATTTTGCGGTGACTGAAATGCCCATGAAGTAAACCTCGGCTTATTCTTCTCTCCTTAAATCTTGCAGGATTTTTTGTACTTCTATTTTGAAATTTAGGGGTTTTTTAATCACGATTTCGTCAGTTTTTATACGTTTTAGGGATTTCTTTTTGCAAGCATTCTTCACCTATTACCAACTCATGATATGTTCTTTTTAGGTTTTTATAAGCCTTATGTTTTGTTCTATGTTCTATCTTATGGATTTATGGAATGTTTCATCAAAATCGATTTAACTTTGGTTCTATCTTATGTTTGAATTGGTTTATATGTTTTTTTATTGTTTCACTTTGGTAGAATTTATTTTCTATTGGTATTGATGTTTTTCCTCCATAAATTTAGGTAACACCTTTCATGCTTTTGTAAAGTTTTGAATTTTGGTGTTGTTGATTTCTCACATCTCTAAGAATATGATATAGATTGAAAGTAATACATTTTAGCAACACATAAGGTTTTCTTATTTTCAATCATCCATTGTTGCAAAAGTAATACTTTTATATAAAATACCAACTGAAAAATATATATTATAAGATTATTGAGAATTAAATACCAACTAAACTTATTAAAAAGCAATTGAGAATTAAATATTTTAAAAGATTACATTATGGTTAGTTTTTGGATATCTAATCTTGATGATAAATTGATACATTAATGAGCATATGTGATCTTTTTTAAAACCAAGGGTTATGTGATCATGTAAGACATTTTTTACTTTAGTTTTTTGAGTAATAGTTATATTTTATTCAAAAATATCTCTAATAAGTGTAAAACTGTGAATATGGCTAAAAAATATGAAGGTCAATAAACAAATCGGTGTATCTATAAATTATAATTTTATAAAAAGAATAGGACTTGCACATGATCTAACAATCTAATATTTCAATATTTTGAAATTTTGAATTGTACTTTTGTTTTGATCATCATATATCCATGGAGAGATGATATGTTGGAGAATAGAGTTAAGTATGTAAAAAAAATTGTGGTATTGAAATGTGAAAAAAATATACATTTCCTTAAATATGTTTTTTGACACACCCTTTAATTTAAAGTACGTTATATATAAAAATTATTAGTGTATCATTGATAAGTAAAAGATTCATTGACTAAATATGCTTTTAAGCCGACCCTTCTACATAAAAAGAAAATATTTATCCATATAATAAGTAGAAAAATAAAAAAATCACAATAGATGTATGCGGTAGCATCGTGAAAAATGTTATTTAAGTTCAAAATTACCCAAATATTGTTTTATTAATGATACATCTTAAGCTATTCATAACAAAAATTGATTAATATAATAAATATATAACTTAACCACTAAATAAATAGAACTTAAAAATAATTTGATATTTGATTAAGTATTTTAAAATAAAGGATGAAGATGTATTTAAAATCTACTAGTCAGTATACCCGCGCGATGCAGCGGGTAATAAAATTTTATTTGAAACCACATTTTTTTAGTCCAACAGTGTATGGGTTATCGGTATATCCTAAATGAATTATCAAAGCTAACGAATTTTAAACCCACAAAGAACATTGATAAGACCAAATGATAAGACAGATTAGATTAGATTACACCAATTGAACAAAATTACATAAAAATCAATAATATGAACCAGATCATATCGAAAACACAAATTATTCAAACTCAAAACAAGTTCTGATCCAATGAACTGGTTCCTAAACATCAAACATAATTTCCAGTAACATTGTTCTTGTTTATACAGGAAAACATGAAAAATCAAATTAACGTATGTCACAAATTACTGAAACTAAAATCAAGTTTTGATCCAAAAAATTGTTGTCTAAACATGTAATACAATCTCCACTAACATCGGTCTTACCAGAATTGCGAGTGACTGGTCGAAGAGTTTTGCCATTTACCAGAATGAAGCAAGGGCAAAAATGGAGAAGGAGATGTGGGGAAGAATACACAGGGGTGGCAGAATCAGGGGTATGAAACGTGGGAGGAAGAAGGAAAGTAGTATTCAATTTATGCATCCAAGGTTTGTACAAAGTGTTTTTGCAGTTGTAAAATTAAATAATTTAGTTGTTCTTAAAAAAACTAATTAAGAGTCTTATTAAAGTAGTATAGATATAAAAAAATTTAATTCATATGAGTTTAAAATAAAAAATTAGAACGTGAGAAGTATAAAACTAATTATTGCATATATATTTGATAATTAATACTATGATTAAATCAAAAAAAATATTCAATATTAGGCTTGTTTCGAAGGTATTAACGAGACCTATACAATGATATAATTTATAATAAAAAGAAATGTATTTTTTAATTCATTTTACTCTGTATATTATTATTTGTGTTAATATGATAAAGTTTAAAATGAAAAATGAAAAAGTGAAGGATTAAAAGTAAACTAAAAGATTAATTAGAAGGGTGCTAAGTGTAATGTTTGAAAAACGGTTATCTTGACTAAATAACCGATGTTTTGAGTTATTTCTTTTATATATATAGTATAGATTAATGTGCAAAGGTTAAAAGAATAACTCAAACGATGATGTATTTCATATAAAGTGAAATGACGATTCATAATAGTTTAATATCTTATTTGTAAAAAAACTCATATCATTTAACTTCAAAAAAAGAAATCTAATAAAATTATCGTCACCGCGCAACGCGCGGTGCACAACACTAGTTATAAGATAAAGGGATTAAATTCGAATATAAAGGAATAAAAATAACATTTTTATGAAAACTGTAAATGTTGAGGATCGAAGATGAACTTTACTCTCTTAGATAATTATAGGGAAAAGTACACCAAAATGTATCGAACTTGTCACGTTTTATCATTGTATGTACTCAACTTTAAAACTTACCATTGTATGTATCGAACTTGTTAAACTTACCATTGTGTGTATCAGTTTACTTGTTACCGGTAAGTAGCTGACGTGTAGCTGACGTGTAGGTGACGTGGAATTTATTATTTTTCTTTTTAAAAAGAGTAAACTACAAATTTGGCCCCTAAGATTTCAAAAAACCAACGAAAATGACCCTTGAACTTAAAAAACTCAGTTAACGAGGGGTACTTTAGCAAAAACGAAAGAAGAAGGGTTAAATCATACTTAACCCTTTTATATAGACTCTCTCTCTCTCTCCCTTTTGCAACTCAGGCCACACCACCGGCGACCACCTCCGCGACCAGCTCCGGCATCACCTCCGGCGACCAACTCCGGCATTCACCTCCGACGACCACTTCCGGCATTCACCTCCGGCGAGATGATTCTGTCCAGATCGACGACCGCTCCTCCGTTCTCCTCCTCTCTCTCTCTCTCTCTCTCTCTCTCTCTCTCTTGCAACTCAGGCCACACCACCCCCGCAACCACTCCCTCCGGCATCCACCTCCGGTGAGATGATTCTCTCCAGATCCGTTGAGATGATTACGTCCAGAACCGGCGAGATCATTCTGTCCAGATCCGACGAGATCATTCTGTCCAGATCCGCGACCACCTCCGGCGAGATGATTCTATTCAGATCCGGCGAGTTGATTATGTCCAGATCCGGCGACCTCTCTCTCACTCTCTTTCCACCTTCCAGATCCATGTGAGCCCTGCAAAAATCAACGAACTTTTTGGTGGTAGTGTAGATGGTGGTGGTGGTTTGGGTTCACAAAAACGAAACAAAATTGGGGGTAGTTTTGATGGCGGTGGTGGTTTGAAGGTAGTAACAGTGGTGGTGGTTTGAAGGCAGTGACGGTGGTGGTGGGGGTTTGAAGTGACGATGTTGGTGGGGGTTTGGAGGCAATGGCGGTTTAGCAGTGGTGGTGGTGGTGGTTTGAAGGGAGTGGTGGTGGGGGTTTGAAGGGAGTGACGGTGGTGGTGGTGGTTTGAAGGGAGTGACGGTGGTGGTGGTGGTTTGGAGGTGACGGCAGGTGGTGGTGGTGGTTTAGAGGCGACGGCAGGTGGTGGTGGTGGTTTAGAGGCGGCGGCAGGTGGTGGTGGTGGTTCAGAGGCGGCGGCAGGTGGTGGTGGTGGTTTAGAGGCGGCGGCAGGTGGTGGTGGTTTGGAGGTGGGTTTTATTTTTCAAAAGAGGCAAAACAGGTCCTTGGGACCTAATCAGTAAACTAGAGGGACCAAATTTGTAATTTACTCAAAGAAAAATGAGTTGGCATCCTATGTGTCATCCTATGTGGCATCCTACGTGGCAATTTTACCGGTTACCTTCTTAGTAGGTAACCTGATACACACAATGGTAAGTTTAACAAGTTCGATACATACAATGGTAAGTTTTAAAGTTGAGTACATACAATGATAAAACGTGACAAGTTGGATACATTTTGGTGTACTTTTCCCATAATTATATTATGCCATGTTATCAAATAATAAGCTTTAATCTAACTTGGGTATACTCATCTTTATTTCTAATCATTTGGAAGATGGGGTTGCCAATAAGATGGTGTTGAAATAGAATGATAATTTCAAAAAACAATAGGGATTTAATTGTTTTAGCAATAAAATATGTATAAGTGTAATCTATATAAGTATCTGGATTTTGAAGTTGAATATTCTTATCATTTGACAACTTTAACTTCTGCCTTATGCTTTCAATTCACATGATTTTTTTCCTTATAAGGATAGTATTTAATATGTTTATTTGCATATATATATAGAGAAAGGTTCAAACAAGAACCAAACCAATTTGCAAGAATGAAGGAACCAACAAAATCACATGTGATTTTGGCCTACACCTCGCCCACTCGCACCACCCACTTGCCTTGTCGGGAGAGTGTACTACACTTGCCAAAGGGGAATCACATGTGATTTAGTACAAAATCACATGTGATTTCCTTGGTTCCTTTGTTCTTGCAAATGTGTGTGTTCTTGTATGAACCTCCCTCTATATATATATATATATATATATATTTTATAATGTCATCATTTTATATTTTTTGTTTCACCAATATTAAAGTTTTTATGTATGTTTTTTTTTTATTTTACAAATACGTAAAAAGATGATGACGTTATGAACCACATATATAAAAAATCAAACACATTTTAAAACAAATATCTGTTAATAAATATTATTAATCCTACTCTCAAATAAAACAATCATATAAAATATCACACAATACTTTAATTGTCAAGTTATTATCTGAAAGTAAATGTCCCATATATACGGTCTGACTTTGTTAACAAAAAGAAATTGTGAAATAGGGAGTGTAAGGCCATCCTCTATGGGGTCTGGTATGCATCCGGTACCGAGTGGTACCCCCTTGGCACACCATAGAGGATACTCGGCAGGGAAGGAATCGACATGGGAATCGGCACCCCACTGCCGATTTCAATGACGAAAGTTTTCTTCTTTTCTCTCTATCTCTCTCTTCCTTCTCTCTCTTCCTTTTTATTTATTTATTTTTTAATTTATTATTTAGGTTGGTATGGAATTGGTATGAATGTGGATGGATTGGTAAGGTATTGGTAAGGTGTTGGTAAGCTGATGCGGCGCTGAGGTGGTAGCTGGTACCATTGGTATCAATTGGTACCATAGCGGATATCTAAAAAAAAGGTATACGCCACTCTCTGGGGAGTCCCCAATCCATCAGTTTCACGGTCTTCATGGATGAGGTAAATCATCGTATGCATCCCATTGGTATCATTGCATTAAAATAAGTTTTGTTATTTTCATATGTTTAAATATAGATTAAACGTATATCATTAATAATGTGACTTTAACATTAAAATCATATCTACAAATTATTATTTTTGAATTCTTTTTGGGATCAATTTATATATTTTCATTAAAATCGAAAAATCGAATTTCTGGTTCTTCTAGTTTATCTGCAAAGTATCGGGCCCAATAGCATCTTGGGTTGGGCTTTGGCTTACGGTTTTTAGGGAAACTTGAAAATTTAACAAAATAAAACTCCTATTTTATGATGCTTTTCTTAGGTATCCTATTTTATGATGCTTAAAACATCTCATTAGGCTATGCGTAACGCCCCTACGGGCTCTGGTGGGCTGCCGTGGCGGGTTGGATGGGTTCGAGCGAGCTGCTTTACGATCGCAGCAGGCTCGAGGCAACAGTGTGGCCAACCCGAGCTAGTCGTTCCTCTCCTGCTCTCATACTCCTTTTTTTTCTTTTTTAACTGATATATATATATATATATATGTGTGTGTGTGTGTGTGTGTGTGTGTGTGTGTGTGTGTGTGTGTGCGTGTGTGTGTGTGTGTATTGGGTATTCGGTTTGGTGGGTTGTGATACTAAACAGAGAAGGTTTCAAATGACTTATAGTGAATTTATGGTAAAACTAATATGACGCTAATGTTGCAGAGTCAGCTTGGGGGGTTTAGAGGGCTAGCCTTAGTGTTAGAACATTTTAATCATTCATATTTGCTTTTGGTTTTTCGAAATCGAAGCTCGAAATAGTTATTTATCATTTCATGCATCCAGAAGATTTTATATATTTGAATTATTGTTTGACATGCTCTTCTAGTCGTATAGTTACTTCTTTAATTTTCGTGCCCTTGGGTTTATTCGATCCATAATTTATCATAGTTGATCAAGATATCTGATTATGAGTAACTAGTTATCGGCACATAAATAGTGGTTGCAAGACGGGTTCATAATTTTTTTTAAACAGTGACATCATTTGATTATAAGGATATCTTTTATAAAATTATCGTTCATACATTGATTATTTCATTGTTTTTCATATGTTGTGTCTTGTGCTTGAATCTTTTATTGCAAATTTTTTCATAAACATAACAAATTTAGAAATTAAGAGCTAACAACTAAAAAAAACACCAACAAACAAAATTCTAAATGGCGTGAGGCGTGGAGGCAAGTCCAAGTCTCAAACCTCAGGATTCATGGTAAAGCCATGACATTTTGTAGGTGTTAGTGTTACTTATGTAATCATCAAATTTCTAATTCATATATAATATTATGTTTAAAAGCTTATGTTATGTTCTATTATTCAATGAGTCTATAGTAATAAGCAAGTTAAATCATGTTATATATTAAAAGCTAACAAATAAGACATTAAAACGTAAAGAAAAATCAACATCACATTACAAAAACTATGCATTAGGTCATGGCGTGCCACATGCTTAACGTGACCTGAGACATAAGTCTTGTGTCATAGCGGTTGTGCGGCGAGTTTTTTAAAACGGTGCCTACAAGATTCAAACTCGGGTAGGGTGGAAGAAAAGTCATGCAAATCAATTCTATCAAATAAAATTTGTGTCATCATTATAGTTACAATATATATATATATATATAAAGGTTCAGATGAGAAGTGTTAAAAAAATACGAAGTAGATAAGTGATATCAACTGTTGATGGACGCGATTCACGGAAGGTGATTGGTCAAAACCGCCTTTATTGACTGGATGAGTAATGGATATCACTTCTTTACTTCGTATTTTTTAGCACTTCTTATTTAAACCTAATACTATATATATATATATATATATAATAGCTCGGTAGCATACAACAAATTATCATGATGATAGCTTTCACGATCCTATATTGATTTACATTACGAGTGAACGGCACAAGCCTACTTATGCTCTACGGTATGTATATCCACGAGTATTTGTCAAGTATCAATGCTTATGGGCTTGTCAAATGTTTATATTTTATAAAATATTTTTGTACCATGTACTTTTCAATAACACTAATAACAAAAATAATTAAATGCTTAAATCATTTTCGTTGACATTTTTGTGCATGTCAACATTGGTTTACCAATCTCATAAAATCAAAATAAATTAAGTAATCATTTGGGCAAAGAAAGTAATCATTATATTTATTGAAAACGAAAGCTATTAATAGTTATAAAAAAGAAATTGTTCATTGTTTAGCATGGACTAGATGAACAAGAATAAGATACCCACAAAAAATAATTGTGAAATATCTCTTATTTCTAATTTTTTTATGAATATATTGAAAATGTTATCTACGTTAAACTATGGTTATAGTGTTTGTTACATGGCAACTTTTTAGAGTAAATTGTTAAAAAACATCCATGTGGTTTACCATAACTTTACATTTCCTCAGTTAACTTCGATAAGTATAACAACAACCATGTGATTTGTATTTCATTACAGATATCATCTTTGCATGTAACGACAGTTAGGGTTGGGTTTTTGGTGAGAGGTAATTATCAACAATTGGATGAGAAATAGATGAATATTAGGATGAGATATACCAAGATAAGATGCGTCAAGATGTACCGAATTAACTCACTTTTCAACCACAATTTATGGGAAGATATTTGATTAAAGGTGATCAACGGTTTAAAGGTACTTCTCACCAAAAATGACACTTTTTACATGATCCCATGTCATGCCAGTTAATAACTTAATATCTTATGTTAGATATTACTTAGGCCATCCGCGGCCACCCCGGTAGGAGACCGGTACCTAGGTGGTACCGGTGGGGAACACCACCGTGGTAAAGGTGGTACCACACCGGTAGGAGATCCAACCGGCACCCCCATGCCATTCTCTCTCTCACCCCACCCCACCCCACCCCACCTTTCTCTCTATCTCTCTTCTTTTCTTTTTCTTTTATTTTTTTAATTAATTAATTAGATTGATATGGAATTGGTATGGGTAAGGATGGTATGGTATGGTGTTGGTAAGATGGTGGTAAGATAGTGGAAAACTGATATGGCGCTGAGGTGACAGCTGGTAAGATAGTGGTAAAGGTAGTACGGATAAGAATGGCCTTATGTACAAGTTATATGATAGACATTTTGATCATTTTTCACAAGGATGTTTTTTTTGTTGTAATTTTCAAAATTCTTCCTCCCTCTATCCCCTCTTCATTCCAAACAAAGTTAACAACATTCAAGATATATTGTGAACATCATCGGTAACATCAAGATTCATTCCAATTATTTGTGATACAAAGCCCTAAATTAAATTTAAAAAAAAACACACGAATTTCCTACAAGCACAAAGCTCTAAAATCCAAACCGTAAATCCAAATCTTTTTTGAAGGGTATCCGAGACTTTGCCCCGACTAATCTCGGCAAGGTTCACCAACAGCTAAAGCATGTTGCTATGAGTTAATCCCCAGTGACCACAATCTAGAAGCACTTGGATTCGAACTTGGGGTAGCATAGTTAACAAACAACTTCCCCACAAGCCTTAACCAGTACGCCACAACCTTGTAGTTCTGTAAATCCAAAATTGAAACCCAATATCTGTAATAATTGAGGTATTCATCATAAAGCGATATATTTCTATTATAATATAGATGTTTTAAATACTGAGAATGACCATATAAACACGAAGGATTAAGAGCAAACAAGCACGATGTTGATTGTTGTATTGAAGCAACATATGGTGCTAAAAAAAACCTTTGTTGTGAATAATCGAATCAATGCAATGAAAGCAACACCCACATCTTGTCAATTACTGCGATAGAGACCATATAGATCTTAGGGGTTTTTTAACTAAGTTATTTAATTCTCAAAAGTTTGTAACTTTGCAACATATACTTGTACATTACAAAAAAGAAGTTAAACCTATTAAGACAAAACGACCAAAATGCCCTCACCTTTTTAGCACCAGATTGACATTCTCATTTTGCTTATTCATTTCAACGAAAGCCAATACTAATAAAACACAATTTGGCACCATGCACTACAATAGTTGGATTCCCTCTTCCTATAGCTATATAACTGGCCACCCTCTATACGCCATCAAATTAACCCATGAGTGGATTTTAACTTAACAGTTAAGTTATCGATCATTACAACAAAGGACGATTTTTCGTAGCTAAATCGAGACCACAAGTGCTATTACCGTAATCCTTGAAGTCGAAGGACGAAAACCAAAGCTTTGATGAACCACAGGGACAATTGTGTAATCTACTCTAAAACTTTTTTTAATAATGAGTTGTACATTGTACAATTTTGGGTTGTACATTATTAAGGTGGTCAAAGTGGGCTTGGCGGGAAAAGTGGGGGGTTGGGTTTAACCGAAACTTAAAAGATCGAATCCCCCATTCATCATGCCGGTAGAACCGGTCATCATTTTGAACTATTTTTATTTAATGCCCAAACTACCCCTTATCCATCACTTTCTTATCCTTTTTATTTTATTATATTTTCTTTAATTTATTATGTTATCATTATTTTATTATTTATATTTTATGTAGGCCCCGGGTGTAACAAGTGACAAATTCAAAGTAATATGGTTTGTATTTATCCAAACTATTTAATACGTATATTTTATCTCCCTCTAAAAAGTAAAATACATATTATATACGAATTTTAAATCTGTACTCAATAAAATTGTATTAAATTATGAAATTTGAATTAAATAATAAAATTAGTTTCCTTGGGATATTTACATTCAGAAAATATAACTAACGGGAAACATATATGATAAAAGGATTAAGGTAAAGAAGCAAAAGATTTATAATTTTATGGTTTTTATATAGATTTTATTCGTGTTCAGAGACATATTCTATTCAAATTATATTGAAGATAATTTAGAATTTATAGGATAATTACGCATAATTCCAGTTTATATGCTTTTGATGCTATAAAAGTAAAAGTTCTTCATATTTGTAAATATTGCACTTGAGTTTAATTTTCATAAAAAAATTATAAATTATAAAAAAGCTATACACAAAAAAAAAATTAAGTCTGAGGTTATTCTAGTTTAGCTTTTGAATAGTATAATTTTAGAAAATATGTTTAAAATGTCATTTTTCAAATTAATCACAATTTCTATTATAAATAATAACATTAGCAAAAACAAGAATTAAAGAATCAAAATATACCATGAATGATCCAATTAAACTTTCCACATCTCTCTCTATGCTTGATTTGGTGTAGAGTTGGGTTTTTGGAAATTAAAAAAATAAGGGTTTTAATTAAATTTAAAAAAAAGAATGAAAAGGGCAAAAAGGTAATTAGAAGCATGCACGTCTCCAAGCTGTAGTGGGGTGGTGTGTAGCAAAAACAAATTGTGGGGGCATATTTTCAAAACCATCCACACACACTCAAATGTGTGTGTGTTTTTGAGTGATGAATTTTTCTTTCTTTTACTAAAAAGAAGAGATTTTGATGAATAAAGTATCTCTCATCCCACTTGGTTTTTTTGTAAGTGTGTGTGTGTGTGTTTTTCACATACAAAATTCAAAACTCTCAACACCCACATACCACAACATTTTTGTCTTTTTGTTTTCCAATTTTGTTTTTCTTGTTGTCTTTTTTTTAATTGCAGATAAATCAATAAACCAAAAAACTCTGCAACAACAAGAAGAAGGATTTCAGAGAAAGATGATGATGAATTGTATGGAGATTGTGTTTTTTTGTAGGTGATTTTTTTCAGGGGTTGGACTCTGTTTTCAAGATTTTCTTGGGTAAGTTTTAATTTTTAATTTTTTTTTGTTTGATTTTTTTTTAATTATGATTTGTTTTCATGATTTTGAGATATGGGTTTTGTTTGAGATTGCAATCTTGATCTGTTTATTGGATTTTCTTGAAAAAATTAATTCCCATGAAGTTTGAAAGATTGGTTTTTGGGATTTTAGTTTTTCAAGATTTTGTTATAATTGAAAGCCCTTTAATTCATGTGTAATTGCTTCTAGATACAGATTCTAATTTAGGGTTTTCTTTTGTGTTTCTGTATCTCTGATTATGTGTGTGTGTGTGTGTGTGTGTGTGTAAAAGTGTTTTTCATTGTTGAATTCACTTTCCCAACCCTATTTGGGGATTCTTTTGTGGTTCTTTATCTATATATCTATTGAAGTGTTCTTCATTGTTGAATTCACTTCCCCAATTGGGGCTTTCTTTTGTGTGTGTATATATATATAGTCACGTTCATATGAGAATGATAACTATATAAGAAAATAAGAAAACGGTTAAATTAGGTATCATTTTACACTAAAATCAGGTATAAAATCACATGATTTTGCTAATGATTTGGCCATTATCTTATTTTTTATTTAGTTATTGTTTTCGTTTGAACATGTCACGCTATCTGATATACCTCGGTTCATGTGAAACCAGCCTGTTTTCGTGTTCATTTTCGCTATCTGTCCATGATGTTTCACAATGTTTTGCTGTTCAGTATTATTCTTTAGTGTTTTTGTATCTTTAATGATAAATTTACATCTTAAACTGTTCTTCATTCTTAAATTCACTTCCCAAAATTGTGTTCTTCTTTGTGAACAGATGTTAAAATGGAAGCTTTTGAAGCTGCAAAAGTTGTTTACAATAGAATTCTAGAAACAGAATCAGAAACAATTACTCGAAAAATCATAGGTTACATATACTTGCTAGACCATGCTGATCGTGAAATGATCCGATTAGCTTTCGGCCCAGATAATTTGATCCAAACCCTCATACAAAAAGCCAAAATCGAGCTCAATCTACTCACAAAACCCGTCCCTTCACCTCCGATATCGCCATCGCTTCAATTTCGACCGATCTTGCCTTCAAATCGGCCCTTTTTGTCCTCACGAATCCCGTCCCCGGTGCCGTCACCGTACCCGAACATCGTCTCCGATGATTGCCGATACCAAAATCAAGATTTCTTTATCGGATTAGGAGCCCAATTCGAACCTTTTGGTCGAGAAATCACGGGTTTTCAGAAGATTGTTATAACCCTGATGGGAATTTTGGATTAAGAGGAAGAAGAGATGGAATTCAATCTAAGATTTGTCATTATTTCAGTAAAGGGCATTGCAAACATGGGAATAATTGTAAGTTTTTTCATGCACAATCGGTGTCGGATTTTAACTCGAACGAGCTCGATGATCAAGCGGCGTTTTCACCCGGGTCACTTGAAAAACTCGAGTTTGAGATCACGGAAATCTTGAAATCGAGAAGGGGTAATCCGATCTCGATCGCTTCTTTGCCTATGATCTATTACGAACGATACGGGAGGACCCTTCAAGCCGAGGGGTATCTAACCGAGAGTCAACGGCACGGGAAAGCCGGTTATAGTTTGACTAAACTTCTTGCTCGATTGAAAAACAGCATTCGGCTCATCGACAGGTTCACTTCGATCTTGAAATAAAGTTTTTCTTTTTGTTACCGAATTCTATCTCGTGGTCGTTAAAGGGTAAAATGGTCATTTAGTTATGAGTGAGCTTCACACTTTTGGTCTCTAATGTTTGTCAATTTCAAGGGATATCGTTCCTAAACTTCGAAAACTCAAATTTGGTCCCTCACGTTTGTCATTTTATAAGGGTTTTGGTCCTTCCTTCTAATGGCCGTTAACTTTTTCGTTATGTCCAATTAAATGAGGGGTATTTTAGTCATTTTTAACATTTTCTGTTAAATCCATCATCACCCGGTTAAACGAGGAAAATGTTTAAAATGACTAAAATACCTTTCATTTAATAGGAGTTAACGGAAAATTTTAACGATAGTCAGGAGGGTGGACGAAAAACGTATTGAAATGACAAATGTGTGGGGTAAAATCCGAGTTTTTGAAATTTAGGGTTGATATCCGTTAAAATTGACAAACGTTAGGGACCAAAAGTGAAGTTTACTCTATATTTAATTAAAAATGTAATAGTTACACATTTCTAAAACTGTATGCCATTTTTCGGTATTGGGTTACGATCCTGATCCAACTATGTAGCAGGCCTCATGGGCAGCATTCGGTAGTTTTGGCTGATGATGCATCGAGATTCATGGAAAATCGATACGAGCGTGCTAATCTGAATCCTGGACCGATTGTTAGCGGTTCGAAGCAAATTTATTTGACGTTTCCGGCCGAAAGTACGTTCACGGAAGACGATGTCGCTAACTATTTTAGGTAACAAAAAGGAAACTTGTATGCATTTGAATTTATCGAATTTATATGTTACGTTTTGGAACTTAACCTTTGTGGGTTGTGTTTTCTAGCACATTTGGTCCGGTTCAAGATGTGAGAATCCCATGCCAACAGAAACGGATGTTCGGGTTTGTAACTTTTCACAATGCGGAAACGGTGCAAACGATTTTATCGAAAGGAAACCCGCATTATGTTTGTGGTGCCCGTGTTCTTGTAAAACCGTATAGAGAAAAACTGAAACTTTTCGATAGGTAAACGTTACTCCTCCAAGTAAGCATTTTAAATATATGTATACACTTATCGGATTTTTTATTCTTGTTCAGGAAGTACTTTGAGAAACTCGAGGCTCCGATGTGTTACCATTCACAACATATGGACATGGATCATGATCTTCAAGCTCGTAAGATCTTTCGATTCACATGTGAATGGTTTTTACATATTTAGGGCAAAATTGTTTTCTCATAACGTTTTTACAAGTTGAGGGTCTTTTGGGAAATAACCTCTCTACTCGTTGGGTTGGAGGTAGGGTCTGCGTACACACGGGTGTAAACGGGCCGAGTTGAGCTGAGTCGATCACTAGGTTATTCAAGCTTGCCTCAACAATAAATTTAAGGATCAAGCTTGAATAACTTTTTCAAAGTAGTGTTTGAGCTCGAATATTTTTTTATTTATTGAGCTCGAGCTTGTTTATGGGGTCGATTAACTCATTATTGGCATGAGTTCGATAGCTTTTATATTTTAATTGTATGATTTATGAACATGTAAGCATGTTTGGCTTGAAAAAGTGTATGCTCGAACGGCTCTGCTCGGTTCGACTCAAAAATTTTAATCGAGTTTTTTAAGCAAAGAATTAAATCGAGTTTTTGAACAAGTCCAGTTGAACATTTTTGTTATTGCTAGCTTAAGTTGAACACCCCTATGCATACATCATACCCTCCTCTAATCCTATTTCAAGTGGGATTTACGGTGTTCATTTGGTTTGTTTATTCCCGAAATGACCGAAGTCGGATAAAAATGATGTAACTGATATGATTGTGAGAGTCTCAGCATAATTTACTTCAAAGTGTTTTGACTCTCGGAAGTTTTGAATAGGGTTGGAAGCTTCTAGATTGTTCGGTAGACAACTAGAAGATCCCGAACTAGCAATGCAAATAGAGATGATGCGCCTCTCGCAACTACAATTGGCACAAGGACCTTCCTACCTCGAAAATACTTTAGATGATCAGAAGCCCTCGGAAGGTAAGGGGATTCCTCAAGGTTACGTTTTACGCACTTCCATGATTAGTTTATATGTGTTTGTTTCCTAATTCGTTCTCTTGTACGCTCTAGATGAAGCCGATAACACCAAGTTCCAATCTCCAAAACCCGTCTCACATCAGATAGATCATGCGGGCACCAATTACAATGTTCAAGACAAGTATGGTCACTTATCATCCTACCATCAATAGTCCGTCAGTCAACAGTCACTGCACCCAATATTCGGTCAGTGCTCCCAAATTTAGGTACAGTGACTGTTGACTTATCATCAATAGTCAGCAGTCACTATGAGTGACTGCCGACATGGATTTTTTTTTTTTTGTTTCAGACTTTCAGTGGATTCTATAAAGTAACTTGTATTCTTTATGTATGTAGCGAAAGCAGTCGAGGTTTGAATCTTCCGGATAGCCCGTTTTCATGCAACAAGGGTGGTCCTAACAAGCAAATGTAGTTGAAGCACAAATAAGAGAGATGATTAGAAAGAAGAGGGAAGTAAATAATAGCAAATTGATGATGAAGAAGAATGAATAGAAAGAGTATAGTTTTGTTAGTTGATTACATGAAAGAGAGGAGAGATGATGGAAATGTGCTTTTTTGATGCTAACTTCAATGGTAGATAAAGATTTACAAGTATTAATGCATTTCCTTTTTAGTAGAAGTCACATTTGTGTACATTTAATCTTTTAGATACTATTTTTTACATCTCCTTTTTGTGTATATCTTATTATTTGCATGTTATTTTCTATGTGTATTTTATATTAATTTGAGAAGGGTTTGTGTTTAGTTGGGAAGTAAGACAAGTTAATGTATGAATTAGATATTGTATATTAACTATGATCATAAATTAAATTAAATCGATGGTTGGTAAATTTTAGTGATTATTTATATATGGTTGGAAATTTAAAATGAGAACATTGGTATGGGAAATTAGAGAAAAGAGGTTTGACCATCTTGGTTGATGAGTGGCGTCAAAATACGTGTTTTAGAAGAGATTTTTTTTAAAGGCAAGAGAGTAGACTCAAGGGCGAGAGTTTCAACAAGGCCATCATCCCCATCCCGAGACCCAAATACGTGACATCAAACTGTTTTTATGAGACCGGTGAGAGCAAAACTTCATACATAAAACTTCACATCAAAACATTGTCAAAATAAAAATCTAACATTCATAGGGGAAAATACTGACAAGATAAAAAAATCCAAACCTTCACTATACAAACACTGTGAAAGTATAAAAAAAAATTCCGACTTTTCATACCGAAAATGTTGTGAAGGTAAAATAAAATTCGAACTTTCACAGTGTTTTCACTATGAAGTTTCGAAGTTTTTTTCACAGTCACAGTGTTTTGCTGTAAAATTTTGGTTTCACCGGTCTTACGAAAACAATCTGGTCTCACAAGAATCTAACTTGATAGTCTATATTTATATTTTAGTTCATAAATCTTAAAATAAGTGTTTATATTTATGATTGAGTTTAGTATTAATATAAATATTCGCTTTTAGTGGATAAAATTTTCTCTATTATTAAAAATAAGATTCTAGTTGTTTACTGCATTTCATATGTGTTAGTTATTATGATTCCAAATAACTCATTATGGCACATGTTTGGCCTTAATTTTACTGCGTCGACAACTAGAATTTATTATGGCGGAGTTATGTATGCTATTACTAAATACTAATTATAAAACAATCAATGATTAAAAAGCAAATACTTGTAAATAAAAAAGGTAAAATTTTATAATATTTTTATAAATATAAAAATATTATTTACTTGATTACTTAAACATTTATGAATTGGGTCCATTGGGATGGATTCAACATGTTCAAGATCAACATACCCATTACTATCAAAAGAAAATTTGGCCCTTCATGTCACCAAGGGACATTTCACCATATAAATACAAATCAAAATCATGAATATATACATGTTATAAGCTTAAAAATGTTGTTTAATATTTTTATATGTAACAATTTCTCACACACTATCAAATGGTTATGGCTCAAAAAGGGAAAATTGTCCAAAATAACCATTCTCATCTATTCATTTTATAGCATGACTTTTATCAATTGTTCAAAATAGCCAAAATTTAGCAAATAGTACTTTGATAACTTGGAGAAATCTGCTTTTTTATGAACTTAATATTCATAAATCATAAAGTAACCTTTTAGCAAATTCCAAAAAACTACTACTTAGGAAATGATGACATTGCATATAGCATTTTAAGAACTTCAGTAAGTTGCATGACACCTAATATTTTGCAAGTGGGACTAGAATTTGGCACATTGCAAAGTCTTTTGCAAAATCTTAGCTATCAAGTTCAATTATGTAGAAAAACAAAAAGGACATTTAAGGGGTTTGCAGACTTAAGCCTCTTTGTTTTTGTTTTTTCTCAGAAAACCTCCACCTCTTATCTTTTAGATGTAAAATTAGACTTTAGACTTCAACCCTTTTCAAAAGCAAACAGCACCTTAGTTGTATAAACAGAACAAAATTTGATTTTTTAGTCCAGCTTCTAACATTCAGAGATGAAAATCGAATACAAAGGGAGGTTGTGAAATATCTCATTTGTCCAGGATTTTATTCCAAACATCCGCAACAATTATGGCCACTGAGTTATCAGAGGTTTATGTCTTATGGCTGTAATTTGCCAGGATTGGTCTGGACTACCCTTTCAAAAGAAAATGAATATAAATGAACTGAAAAATATGAAATCGTCTTTATACACAAATAGCTTACCAAACGAAATTGTCTCGCATAATCTCAACTCAGAAAAGAAAAACTATGGGAATGGGGAATGAGGAATGAACACTTATGTATACCTGTCTACTCGCATTTTGTTGTCTCATGAAGTTGAAACAAGGAAAAAGAACACAAAAAACATAGTTTGCAAGTTCATACGTATACAAAAAATCGAACTCACACGTAGAAACGGTTGATCTCAGTACTCAATGGCCAAAAGATTTCGGGTGTCTTCTTGTAGACCCGAATTTAACAAAATTAACCTGCATGAATGAACACAAAATGGTTATGGTGACAAAGAGAGAAATATATTTCATTTCAAGTTTTTTATTTCATTTAGTAGTTTTCGAAATATATTTCTTGAAGGTTTTTTATTCCGTATAAAGACTGATCATATATCAGCAGACGGAAGCTGGGTTTTTTTTTTTTTTGGGAGCATATTGAAAAATCCCCATTTGGTGAAAGTCGTAAACTAGTTTACAGGCTAGCTTTTTGAGAAGCTACTTCATATAGCTTCTCAGTTCTCAGTAAGTTCCTTTGAGGGTTCTTTTTTCAACTATGCCCCCCCTTGCATTTTACATTATAATTTTATATCGTCTTCTAGTTTATCAACTAGTTTTTACCAAACATGACTAGGAACAGTCAACTTTCCGGCTAACATCTAACTTATCAAAATTCAAAAGAGGTACCGACCTTTACTGCGTCAGTTTAGGACGCGATCTCGGTTTGTCACTAAGCCATCAACAGGCAGCTACTACTGGCCTCCAAATTAGTTGAAAGACCCCAATTTTACCTGCATTAGAGCACTAAAATGAGATCACATAACGGCCAAGAAAATTTACACAGTTTGGTTTAGTTCCTACTCAGTGTAACAAAAAAAATCCTCAATTCATGTAACAAAGTTTCCTATTATGTACCCATTTTGACCTGTAACATGTTGATCTTGTAACATCTTATGACTTGAATACAAAAGGAAAGTGAACAATAAACTTGACACCCATGCCATCAAATGTTACAAGATCAACAAGTTACCATCAAAATGGGTAAAAATTGTAAATTTTTAGAACTTTGTTACTTTAAATAGGAAACTTTCAAATTTTATTAGAAAAAAAAAAATCGTTTGTAATACTAAATAGAAACCGAGGCGAACTTCGTTGCCTTTTGATGCATTTTGCCCTTTGCGAAAGACTAAAGTACATTTTTTGTCCCTACAATTTGTTGAAACTAACTAGTTTCGACCCTCTACTTTCAAACATACGACTTTCATCCCTATGGTTTATAATTATTGTTGTTTTCATCCTTGTACCCTACAATTCACTGTCTTTGTCCCTCACACCTGAACATAGGAGTTCGCCGCACAGATAAAAACTTCAATGAATTACAAACCACAAAGACAAAAACCATACTTCCAAAACCACAAGGATGAAAAACATAATTTGCTCCTTCCCAGAGAGATACAAGATCACTTACCAGGGTCACACTCTACAATGAATAAGCTCCCACAGAAAATGCAGGATTTGAAGTCATCTTTGAATCAATATTTCTTGTCCTCTGACAGCATCTCAAAGTCATGATCTTTCGTATTTTTTCGCCAAATCTTTGAGTAGTAACCTTTGACGGAAAGCCAAGTATTTATCTACGCTAGTTCCCGCCCATTGCTGACAAAAACTTTCATCCGTTGGTACAAACGAACTCAACGGAAACGGTCCTTTTGGAGCTTTCTTTAACGCAACCAAAAACTTATGACGGGGGCGAATTCTCTGGTCTAGGGATAGGCTTAGATACGTAGGGTACTTGGTCAAGGACTTCACCTCGTTTTTAAGTTCGTTGACCAAATACAAGTATTTTGGCTTCAAATTTCCCTCGAGAGACAATGAGAACACCTGTATATCCACATATACGAATTTAGAACAACAAAAGGTAACGATGGGTCGGGTTTTGGTGAGAACAACCCCTTTTCGTGAAAACGTTGGAAAAAGTGAAGGTACCCTTTTTATTGAACTATGTGTGGAGTTAAATGGTGCATGTTTAGAAAGTGAGTAGTAAAAACCAGAACGAACCCAGTAAATCCCACTCAAATTTCGGGTCAGGGTGAGATGTACGCAGACCTGACCTCTATCTCAAAGAGTAAAGCAGTTTTCCGTGAAGACCCCAGCTTGTGCAAGAGCGTGGGCAAAAGGGTAGCAAAAAGAAAGGTTTTTTTTTGCATGGGGGTGGGGGTGTTAAGGAACCCAAACTTGATTAGGAAAGGCGGGACCGCCCGTAGCACGACACGTGGCATATTCATCAACAATATGGACGTGTTATTCATCATGAATGTTGTAGCATATTCATCATGAAGGTGTGATTCATGATGAATATTCTACAACATTCATGATGAAATGCCATGTGTCGTGCTAGGGGAGGTTTGAATGTGATTCATGATGAATAACACGTCCATATGCCCGATGATATGTCACTCGTCGTGCGGGCGGTCTAAATGTGTGATTCATGATGAACAACACCTCCATATTCATCATGAATATTCATCTTGGAAAGGGACACATGGCGTTGTAGGTGGTTCATGGGTTCCTAATCACTTTTGGGTTCCCAACAAAACTTCACACCTATCAGGGGTACTAAAAAAGATAAACATTTAGACCGACCTGTGTGAGGCTAGTCGACACTTTCACTATATCAGCGTTCCGCATGCCGATACTCCTCAAGAAGTTAATCCTTGGTAATAAGCCATCTTCAATGCTATAGTGAAGAAGTTGCGGATGTTTCGTGACCATTTTCACTATATTATCCCTCGGTGCTCCAAGTTCTTTTGTAAGAAATTTATACCGAGTGTTCCAAGAATTATCAATCCGTTGAACCAAAATTTGCGGGCTCAGTTGCACCACTTTACTCAAATCAGTTGTTTTAATACCAACTTCTTCGATCAAATACCTCACGGTAGGCTTTAACGAATTTTCCACACTATAAGAGAAGATAGATGGGGTAGCTGTTATAATCGGTCCGATTCTTGCATCTTGAATCCCCAAACTTGATAAGAAGGCAACGTGAGATTTGAGATTGTTCTCCACCGTATACTGCAAAATCTGCGGTTGTCTCATGAGTATTTTCTTAATATCTTTATTTTTCACACCGACGCTCATCAGAAAATCCAATCTTTCTTGCGCTGCGCTAACGTTTATCTGAAGCGCGGGCATGTGTCTACCGTACATTTGTATAAAGTGCGAATCTTTAAGGCCAAAAGTTGAAAGGTAGTCGAGTAACGGAAACCATTTCTCATCTACGTCTATTTCTGCTAATAAATGTCGATATTTGTTCTTCGAAGACTTCCCTGCCTCCTGCTAATTCAATAAATGGAGCACCTTTAATCATCTAAACCAAAACAAACCAACCCAGTCAAACGTGGGGTTATCTCAAAGAGGGTTGTGCTAAGGATTAGTTGAAATTTAGATGGTTAAAAACCTACCTTATCTTTTCCATTTCCGTTGATGATTTTTTGCTTCCTTCCCATTCGTGAATACATGCCACCTACAGATTCAATGAATTTATCATGAACATAGATATGTCCTAACGAGATACTTAGCATATGTTCAAGATTCACATGAAGTATCAATGAATTCCTAATGAATAAGGATATATCCTAACAAGATACTTGGCATATGCTCAAGATTCACAAAGAAGTACCTCCATAGCCATTGGTTGCAGCTTGTGACTTGCGTTTGAGTTTATCATCATCATAATCTGGTCCAGGATCCTGTATAAATACTTCAAAGTCAAAGGGGATAGTAACGATAAAATAACATCGGACTTATACCAACACATTGCTAAGCTCCCACAATGGGTTCCCAAGCGCAGAAGTCACCACGATTTATCATTAGTCTAGAACATACTTTGAGCAAACTAGCTCAAAACCTAGTGGTTCTATTAGCTAAAAAGCAAGTTGTTGGTTGAAAAGATAAGCTGGTTGTTAGCTGAAAAGTAGTTATTAGCTAATAAGTTACCTAGTGAACTAGTAAAAATCTAGCTGATAATGTAAAATGACTTGAAGTTATAAAGACATGTTGAAATTCTAATTGGAAAAAAAAATATTGGGGGCATAATTGAGGGGGGAAAAAAAAGAGCCCCTAGGCTGCGTTTATTACATGAAACTAGACAAAACAAAACTCACTATTCCATGTTTGGCGCGAAGTGGACAAAAAAAATCATTGTTCCACATTTGGCGTGAGAAGAGACCGGGACAAGGTGGGATTGGAATTGGATGGGACAAGGATGATACGGAAACTAAAATATTACTAATCTGCCCTCGTTTATATATAACCTTAATATGATATTTGTTTTAATGGTAACCCACAGCCACCATAACCATTGGTGGCCACCAGTGGCTACCGCCTCTTCCGCGGCTACCTGCCACTACCTCCACTACAATGGCCACAAACTACCTCTGCCACCACTGATATAACTAAAAAGTTACCAATCTACCCTCATTTGACATAACTAAAGAATTACCAATCTACCTTGATTTGACATAACTAAAAAATTACTAATCTACCCTTATTTGATAAAACTCTAGTAAAGTTTAATAATCACCCCGGTCCATCGCCACTACCGCCTGTACCTCCACCACCACTTTAGCCACAATCACCACCTCCTCTTCCACCACCACCCGCACACAATATATAAAACCATTAAACAACATTTAGGGGAAACTTCTTCACCCCAGTTGTATCTTAGTCCTAATCATGTCAAACACCACACACACAACTTGTGTCCTCTACAATACAGCAATCCTTTTCTCTTGTCATGTCCGGTCTAGTCTAGTCCGCATATCAAACGGTGCCATAAAGCTTATATAAAAAGCTACCAAAAGCATTACTTCAAGTAGCATTTCTAATAAGCTGGTTTATGACCTACCAACCGATGGCTTTTTCAATCAGCTCAAATAAATGAGTGAATTACAGCTTACAGCAAGTTGTCTACACGAAACAACCCTAACAATTCGATAAACCCTAACACACCTACCTAAGGGAGATGATGTAAGATAAAATTAAGCAAAGAAGAATATGAATAGCTCACATCGTCAAGCCAATCGTCGTCAATAGCTTCATCTTCGTCGTCGCTATCGTAAGGAGAAAGCCTCTGGCCGAATCTAGACCTGCGATTCGACTTGAGGATTTTTGGATTGGAATGCGACGATGATACAGCGAATCTGGAGCTGGTTCTTCTTCTAGTTTTTGGCGGTGGATTCGGATTCAATCCATGATCATGTAAGTAAAGCTTCAAGGATTGGAAATAGGTGGATGAATTAGGGAAGAGAGGATTGAGAAGAGGATTTGATGGATAGAGGAGGGAAGATGAAATTGCCATTGGGGATAAGATTAAGATTAAGGAAGAGAGATGAAGCTAAAACCCTAGTTGTCAGAAGAAGAAGTAGTAGAAGAATATCTGGTGTGTCCACCATGCTTGCTGTCGTCTCTACATTCACACGATTATTAACCAACGTTTTTATTCCCCTTAAACCCCTGGATATTAGCAACAGTAAGAATAAAGTTGTATCTCTTTGTATAAGCTATCTAACGTGGCTTTTTAATAGATTCAATAAGCTCTTTTTCTGATTTTTGAAAGGGTGTCCGAGCCTATGGCCCGACTAATCCCTGGCAAGATCAGGGTTAAAGTAGGTCCCTTTGTAAATGTTTTACAGGTTACGCATGGAAGGATTCGAACCTTAGGTGTTATGAACGGGGACAAGTCTTATTCACTCCACCACAACATTGGTAAACTTGTTTTTCTAATTGGAATGTACAGGTTTGAGAAGTTTTGAATTTTAATATAAAATTTTCTTATTTGAATAAGTCATTTGTCTATATCATTATATATTTTTAATCATGTTGGGAGTCTCGTTAAAGTGTTAAGGAACATGCTCTTATTTTACATTTGAATAAGGTTGCGTTGATTTGAGAATAATTTGTTTTTGTGAGATTCATAAGATCATATTTTTACACTTAAAATATTACGACAACGAATTGTGAAGGTAAGAAAAAAATATGAATCTTGACAAAAAAATATTTTGAAGGTTACCTTTACAATGTTTTATTTTGAAGTTTCAAATGTTAAAATATAGTCTTACTTTACTCACAAAAATATAAGAGTTAATTACATATTTGGTCCCTGTGGTTTGATGATTTTAACACTCTGGGTCCATTTTGAAAATAATTATGGATTTGGTACCTGTGGTTTACACTTTATAACGCTCTGGGTCCACGACTCCTAACTCTGTTAAATATTTCTGTTAAATGGATTAACTGCAAGGGTATTTTAGTCATTTCATTAATTTCGTCAATTTTCTATTAATTTTTTTCTTTTGATATGATTTTTAAATTTTTATATTAAATTATTTATTTATTTCTTAGATATTAACCCCCATACTTCTTCTTCCCACTTCCTCACCGGCTCTGACGACCACTCCGGCTACAACAAAGCTCCAGCCCCATTCTCCGATGAATACAACCACTACCATTAACTGCCACCTCAATGTCATCTTAGAACTTTTAAACAAATGAACTAGAAAATACTATATCGAAAATATACCCACATCAAAATAAAGATGAATAAACATAATCTAGAAAAAAAAGTTTGAGATTCAAGCACCAAAATTAAAAATGCTAAATCTATGTACAAAGCAAAGAAACCTTTAATCTTAATCATAACCTTAAATCTCAATACATAACATGGCAAGATAAAATCAAACAAAACAAGGCTGGATTCAAACCAAAAACCCTTTACACCCAAACCTTGAAGGTGAAGCCCTAAATAAACCCTCAAAAAACCCTAAATTAACCCTTAAAAAATAAATCCTAAATCAACTCTTTTTGCTATAAACCATTCCTAAGTACTACCGGCGATGGTTGAGACGATGTCGCAACCTCGGAGTTGTTGTGGTCGGAGTCTCGGAGATGGGACGGTAGGGGTGAGACAATCCGAGATGTAGAGCTTGAATCATGTGCCCGGTCGATTATGCCGTTTTCGATAGTGGATGGTAAGCGATGAATCGTGGGTGGTAGAGATTGTTGGGAATCAAGGGATACAAGAACATGCACAGCGGAATAACACCCGATTCCCAATCGAGGATCCAATCCCAAACCATACAGACACAATAAAGGGTGTTTTGGTGGATTACCTTTGCGAATAATAACTCCGAAACGCAAGCAGGGGGTACACTGCTACTGGCACCGGTTGAGAGGGTTGCTAGACCACCGTGGATCACTCCAAAAACGACTCCTGATCCTATCTGGATGTTGGCGCCGGTTTTTGGGTGGGGAGAGAGAGAGAAAAGCTTTCTTGGGAATAAAGGAATTCGACTCATAATTATGAACCCTTAACCCTTTATTTATATGGACAAACCTGGCAGTGTTTGATTCCATATATAATTCTTGGTAATTATCTCTGAAATAACTTCCATAATTATCCTTTTTAATTAATCTAACTGATTAATTAATTATAAATAATTCAACTAATTATTTTTTTTTTCTCTCTAAATAATTAATTGACCAATTAATTATTTCCCATAATCCAAACATTCTCACTTTGGTGTGCAGCAGTGTGACCTACTAGTGTCTTATAACATTGGACACGATAACCCTGTTACTGTCTCGCACATAATCCTAACAGACTCCCACTTGTGCTAGACATGTAACTGAACTGTTATCATTGGCCTAAGGAGGTCCCTAGCCAGACACTTAGGTTAACCAGGTTATAAGATCTCTTATATCCAGAGATACAATTCATACTTGAATTTGTACACAGGTTCATTCCTTTTGCACACGATATTTCTAAAGTGATTTAAGACATGGAGTGGAGGATTCATTTCTTAAAATCAAGTATTTCTTGACTCTGATTCCGATTGCCTGCAGTAACGGATATTACTAAATAACACCTGTTATTCTATCCGAGCGTGGCCACGCGTTTTCTGCCAATCTTAATCGTCAAGGGGCCCGGAAATATCTCTCTTTTGAAAGAGGTGCAAATCCCTTCTTGACTACTTGCATTTGGATCCACGGCTTCCGCTGCATCTAGTCACGTCCCGTATGGCCACCCAGTTACGGTGCAGCGTTAGTACGTGCTAAGAGTACAGTGGTCCTCGTGTTCCCAAACCAAGTATCTCAGGTCTAAGGACAACCCATCAAGTCAGTGCCTATGACTAAGGCTCCATGAAGCAGACTTGATTACTGGTCACTTCCAATACCCAAACACTCTGATGAGTATTTACAAATACTTGGTCACATCACTTGTGCTTTTATTCTTTACTTTGAATAAATCATCAAGTATTTATAATAGCGTCAAACTCCCTATTGAAATTCCCATTTCAATAAGTGGCTACGGAAATTTAGATTTCATACAAGACTTTGTAGAATCATGGATACGTTAAATATGCAAAAAATAGTTAATTTAGAACAATCATGAAAACAAAACCTCCATTTATTTCCAACACACTGTGAAATAAAAACTTTACATGATTACATTGTTTCTAAATTAGACTATAGTAATAATTAATAAACTAAGTACTAGCTACTGCATCCCAATGGAATTCGCATGTGCCTCATGCTTTGCCCTGTTGGGTTTTTGTGGGTATCCTCGGATCAAACTGACTCGAGGATTCTCTCAGATCTATCGAACCCCTCTGGTTTGATATATCTCATAGGTTAATCAAACTGATAAAACCTACGCGATCAGAAACACGCTGTTTCTGATCTAATTGTGCGGAAGCGATAAAAGCTAAAAAACCCATTAAAGCCTAATGATCTTTAATCGTTTATAGTTCTAAACCTAATAGTTTAGGTTAGATCAATTTACCTGGATTGCTTGAGACTTAGTCCACCGGTGATCGACCAACGAACGTCCTTCTAGTTGAACTATATGAAACCCGAACAACCAAACGGAAATCCGACCGGGGGGGGGAAGTGTTTTGCGCCGGTTTGGGAGAGAGAGGAGGAGGAGGACTCAAACTGATTTTCTAACTGAAAAGCTTGTTATTTTTCCTTAACCCATAAGCCTTATTTATATGGAGGAAAAATACAGTTTGTATAAGATTCAGTTTCCTTTTATAATTATCTCTAATCTTTTTCCTTTTAATTAGCTGGAAAAGAATTTGCATACGATAATTATGATTATATATATTTATCTAATATATATAAAAACCTTATTAATTAATTATTATATATTTATTTAACTAATAAATATATAATATCCTAATTAATTAATAACCCTCCAACTTTGGTAATTCTGACTGTAATTACCCAATAGATTTATAATACACTATTATAAATCCTAACTCTCCATTTCGGGTTTCATCTAACTTGTTCGACTTACAGGTCCTCACAGGTGTGACCCTCAAGTGTCTCGTAACATTGGATATATAATCACTTGGTTTGTCAACTCTGCACATAATTTCTAACAGACTCCCATTTGTGCAAGTTGGCAATACCACCTTTGATTATACGGACCTAAGGAGGCCCCTAGACAGGCACTTAGGCTGACCAGGTTACAAGAACTCTTATACCCAGACTGGTGATATAAACATTCCGTGAGGAACTTGGTATCTATGAAACTACTGTTCATTGATTGGGTACATCTTGGCTTTTCCCTTTGCATCGCGATATTTCATCTGTGAGTATGAGCTTGGAAAGTGTCAACTCTAAATACTCAAGATTCTGTTTTCTTGATTATCTGACTTTCACTGATAGGTAAACGACAAAGAACTAATCAGTTCGTTTGGGCATGGCCATGCACTTCATCAGTATACTTAGTCAGTCAAGATGGGCCCAGAAATATCTCTCTCCTAAGAAGAGGTGCAAATCCCATCTTGCATATCTGCCTTTAACACCACGGCTTCCGCTGAATCTAGTTACACCCTTTATAGCTACCCTGTTACGGCGTAGCGGTTGAGTGTACTAAGAATTCAGCAGTCCTCATGATATCAAATCAGATACCTCAGGTGATAGGGACAACCACTGTGAGATTTACTTATGACTTATTCCAAGAAGAAATCTCAACCGCGGATCACGTCCGATATTTGCTACTCTATCAAATATCTGTGCAACTTTTAGTCTACAACACTTGTAGCTGTTATTCAGCAACTGATCATAACTACCTAAAAGTTCACAATGAATTTAACGCCTTATCATGCTCCCACAATGATAAGTTGTCACGGACAGATTTTGAATGAAAAATCGGAGACTGATTTCATTCCTGGATATATTAAAACATGCAAAATGTGAAAGTGATAAAGAAATCAATCTTGTATAGTCCATATTACACGCTGTAATAATAACAAGATTAAATGTCTTTTCTTTAACAACTTTCATAATGTCTATTTAACGTTTGTTAAATACTGGTCTAAAATAAAGTATCACCTATCTTTAGTTTAGACCCTTTGATTAAAGTTTACCAATCTAATCAAAGTGATAACCAAAAACACAAGTCTGTTTATAGGATCTACTTGTATCTGCTAATTATTGTTTTGCAAACACCTTATAAAAACAATAATTAGACTTTTATCATATTCCATGAACTCGGAGACCTGGACTAACTTCCAGTTCCTGAATATGTAAGACTGCAACTTTCCTTAGTTGCTGTGTAGATGAATGATTTCTACCTGAAATCAGATTCCATTTGCAACATTGGCAAATCTGCTGGAATCTTATATTTTAATCCAACACTTTAATTATTGATTTCTAAAGTCAGTCATGACCTTTGTTTCATGGGTCCTGAAACCTTTATCCTTTTTGACTAAAAGGGTAAATTATATCTTATGAATTCTTATCCTACCTGGATTATGAATTCCGAGATATATCAATAATTGTATCTTTTATTCTTTATCTGAGACTAGATAGAGAATAAATTGGGCTCCCACTTGCTTATAAAAACTAACTATTACTCAGAATTTTACTATTGACTTAGTCAAAACTTTGATTAGTCAATTCTAATTTTGAGTAATGAGTTTTGAGAATTCCCTTTTATGAATCTTAACTGGATTTGGTCAAATCCTAATTCCCGATCTTGGAATCTTTCTAGTTTCATAAACACTGTTATTAACGCTATCCTGAATTCTCTTTTAGAACATTTGAATAACAAAACTTGATCAAATTTGATTAGTTACTTCTGAGAATTTCTTTTATAAAACTCAACTGGATTTGTTAAAATCCTAATTCCAGAACTTGGAATCTTTCTAGTTTTATAAATACTGTTATTAACGCTATCTGAGTTAATATCCTAAATTCTCCTTTTAAATTTTGATCAATTATTCATAAATGTTTTAATCTCAAAACACATTCCTGTAGAATCTCGTGTGTTTTGATAGTTTTTATACAAATCACTTCAATTTAATAGATTTTATTGAAGTAACAGGCAATAACTAGGATCATACAAACACTAAGCACAATTAGATATTTCAATGTCAAGACAATAACTTTTGAAAAATAAAACCATCAAATTATAATTATTCAAACATTGTTTAAAACATAAATCCCCAAAAACAACTGTTTTTAAAAACTATAAATTCAAAATGTCTTGACTTAAATCATCTTGTACTTTGATCCTCAGCAACCTCTGGGCATTTCACTTCTGACCTCCTGCAATAATCATTTTGCTCTAGGTATCAGTATACTTGTAAATCAGCAAGTAAGAAGTGACAAGTCAAAGCAATCATAAATTTTCTGAGGTTTACATACCTGCTTCATGACGCTTAGGGCAGTTTTGCCTCCAATGACCGATCTCATTGCATATGAAGCAGCGATTCTCGGTCATAGCTTTGTTTGGCTTAACCTTCTTGCCCTTGCCCTTGCCTTTGCCTTTCTTGGGTGCACTCTGGATGGCCTGGACTGGTCCTTTTCCTTTACTGGTGCTAGCTTGCCCATTCTTCTTTTTCACCCCTCCGTCTTTCACCATCAAGACATCCTTAGTCTTGTTCTTGTTCCCCATATTCAGTTCAGCTGTCTTAAGCATGGAGTGCAATTCTGCTATTGTTTTCTCCATGTTATTCATATTGTAATTGACTACGAAAGGCCTGTAGTCTTCTGACAGTGAATTGAGTATGGTGTCTGTTGCTAGCTGCAACGGAACAGGATGACCGAGCCTCTCCAGATGATCTAAGTGCCGTTTCATTTTCATGACATGGTCACTTACTGATGTCCCTCTTACCATTTTGCACTCATTGAATGCTTTGGTGGCATCGTAGCGTTCTGTACGAGCCTGAGTCTGAAACATGTCCCTCAGCTGGCGGATCATGTCGTAAGCATTTGTATTTATGAGCCCTGCTTGCAGATCTGGGCTCATAGTTGCTAACATCAGACAGGCGACATCAAGGAGATCATCCGAGTGCTTCTTGTGGGCATTTCTGGCAGCAGCCGGAGCGTTTGCCGGAGGTGCCTCCCCAAGTGGCTCTTCAAGCACATACCACTTTCTCTCATGTCTGAGCACAATCATCAGATTGCGCTCCCAGTCGAGAAAGTTAGAGCCGGTCAGTTTATCCTTCTCTAGGATAGATCGGAGGGAAAGATTGTTAGTGCTGGTAACAGTGCTTGCCATCTACACAAAATAAAACTTTTGGTCTTAGCAACTGTAAATAGACTAATTTCCAATAAAATATCAATAAACCCTTAAATGATCAATTTATTGGACTAGGATCCTTATTTCATACGTCCTGATGTGCGTAATGTTCTTGCTCCACCAGACCCGTATTTATTTCGGTAGGTAAGGACTTTTACCAATCATATCTAGCTGACATGACTCCTAGATCTTTTCGGGACTTATGGCAACTACCTGTGCATGTTTTAGTCCCTCTTAGTGCTTTTTGGCCCGGTACCACCCGGTGAACATTATAGTACCAAAACAGATCTCACCATTTTGGGGACCTGATCACTATACTCTGGCCGGTACCACCCGGAGATAATTCGCAGAGTTATGTAACCCCTTCAGCTTCAGTTTGAACACAGACGTTGAATGTGTGATCACTTACAACGCCTATGTACTTTACGCCGAAGGTGCCCCTAGATGGGTTGCACTACTGATCTATGATTTTCGGGGTTTTGAAAAACTTTACTTCCAGGCTTTTGAAAAACTGATTGTTATAAAGGCTACTTATGTTTTAAACTAACTGTTTCAAACATACACGTAATTTTAAAACTAACTGTTCTAAAATTACTTGCTAATTAAAACTAACTGTTTTAACAGCACACCTAGTTGATTAAAACTAACTGTTTTTGTCAACTTGCCTTTTATATAAAACAATCATCTATAGGTTTTTAAATCAAAAAAACTATCGTTTTGAAAGGTTTAACGAAACTAAAACCTATATTCCTTTTGTGATATAAACTAGTTTTAAAGTAACAACTCTATTTAAAACTATTAACATGCAAGATATCACAAATAATTAATCAACCATGCAATTAAACAATAATTAATCACATAGTATCTAATTATAGTTTTTGCCAACGTTTCCTAGGGACCAAATAATGACCTATTCTACTAAAAGCTTCAAAACTCGTGTAGCTCCCACTGGCCTCGCCATGTTTTGTTAGTACTCCGGTAGTGATGAAGTAGCTCCCACTGGCCTCGTCATCCCGAAAGAATAAAACAAATTTCTATCCTAAGGTCATTATTACATAAGGGGTTGTAAATGGCACGCAGGCCTCCCCGTGAATATGTCAAGGGTCTAGGTTGGCAAAATACTATAATAGATATATATGTAAAATCAAACTGAAATCCATATATCGAGCTCAAGCAATTACGTAAATATATATGCTATATAATAAAAGCAATCTTATAATTACGAGTAATAAACTGGATCCGTTAAAATTATTTTGTCTCTATTAACGCCAAATTTGGTTTTAATGAACTAACTGTTTTATAAACCAGTAAATATTTCGAAAAAGAATTTTCTTATAAAAAACAAGATTATTTTATAAAGCCGAAAATATGAAACATTCGTCTTTTATTCTAAACTGATATCGAAACACAGGTATTTCGAACTAACTGTTCGAGATACACGATACTGGCCCTAAGACCGTATCTAGGTTCAACCAACTGATCAAACATAGTACCAGTCTTATCTGTCTTAAAACGAGTCTATTATTTGAAACTAAAATTTTAACCGAATTAATTTAAGTAAATAAACCCTCTTGGGTCATTATCTTGGCCTAAGATTTCTGGGTTTCGGGCCCGACAATAAATCTGGCCCAACTATACGAAAAACCCTGGATGGATCAGAAGTCTGGTTCGTGTCACGAAAGCGCGGCTTGCGCCACGATCTCCTCGAGTGCAACACCGCACACCACTGCCACCATGGTGGTTTCTAGTGGTCGCGGTTTGGTTATTACAACCACCATCAGCCGCCCTCTGTCGATCAGCAACGGTAGTAGCTCCGGGCTACCACCGTCGCCGCGATCCTGATCGGAAAAAACATCGACGCCACCACCACCACAATCGGTGGTGTGGTGGTCGTCTCTCGATCGACTTGGTGACGCCGTCCAGCGGCTGTTTTGGCAATCGACACCACCGCCACCACAATCGGTGGTGCGGTGGTGGTTTTCGTTCAAGACCGACGCCGCCACCACCACGCTGGTGGTGCAGCTGCGGTCTAGCCGCGATCGACTCATGCGATTCGGTCATCACCACCCCGGCGGTTCTGATTGACACCACTGCCACCGTCGCCGCTTCCGGCTTCGGTGGCTCAATTGAATTCGAGAGTCAATCGCCGCCGCCGCCTGGCATGGCCGTAAGGCAGCCGGCGGCTTGGCAAGCGTTTCGTGGTGTTCCGACGATGTCAACGGCCTTAAGCCGCTGTCACCACCGTACCATCAACGCTACCACCACTTACTGTGGTCCTCGAGGTATGGTGCGATGGCACCGCTGCCACCATGTTTTTCGGCTACCCACAGTCGCCGCTTGGCCGCCACCGTTATGGGTGATACGGCCATGGTGGCACGGCGATCGGTCTCGGCCATCGCATCAAACCGCTACCACCACGCTGGTGGTTGGGTTGCGATCATCATCAGTCGCCGCCGCTACTCTCAATCGAATACCATTGATTATCGTCGGCCGCCACCACGCTGGTGGTTTGGCCCTGGCGTTGATTGCGGTCTGGCCACCACCGATCTGGTGGTGGTTCGCGTTGGTTTCGAGCTTGGGTTTTTCGAGTGTTAATAAAAATCAAGGATTTTATATGTAAACCATTATCATAAAAAACAGATTCAAGAAACAATTTTTAACGGATCACATATAAACAGATATAAACTGATAACTAAAAAACGATTTTAACAATGGCTCTGATACCACTGTTGGGTTTTTGTGGGTATCCTCGGATCAAACTGACTCGAGGATTCTCTCAGATCTATCGAACCCCTCTGGTTTGATATATCTCATAGGTTAATCAAACTGATAAAACCTACGCGATCAGAAACACGCTGTTTCTGATCTAATTGTGCGGAAGCGATAAAAGCTAAAAAACCCATTAAAGCCTAATGATCTTTAATCGTTTATAGTTCTAAACCTAATAGTTTAGGTTAGATCAATTTACCTGGATTTCTTGAGACTTAGTCCACCGGTGATCGACCAACGAACGTCCTTCTAGTTGAACTATATGAAACCCGAACAACCAAACGGAAATCCGACCGGGGGGGGGGGGGGGAAAGTGTTTTGCGCCGGTTTGGGAGAGAGAGGAGGAGGAGGACTCAAACTGATTTTCTAACTGAAAAGCTTGTTATTTTTCCTTAACCCATAAGCCTTATTTATATGGAGGAAAAATACAGTTTGTATAAGATTCAGTTTCCTTTTATAATTATCTCTAATCCTTTTCCTTTTAATTAGCTGGAAAAGAATTTGCATACGATAATTATGATTATATATATTTATCTAATATATATAAAAACCTTATTAATTAATTATTATATATTTATTTAACTAATAAATATATAATATCCTAATTAATTAATAACCCTCCAACTTTGGTAATTCTGACTGTAATTACCCAATAGATTTATAATACACTATTATAAATCCAAACTCTCCATTTCGGGGTTTCATCTAACTTGTTCGACTTACAGGTCCTCACAGGTGTGACCCTCAAGTGTCTCGTAACATTGGATATATAATCACTTGGTTTGTCAACTCTGCACATAATTTCTAACATGCCCTTGCTAGTGGCTTTGTCAGCGGATCTGCGACATTGTCTTCTGTTGGAATCTTGCATATTCTCACATCTCCTCTTCCAATGATCTCTCGGATGAGGTGATACTTTCTGAGCACGTGTCTCGACTTGTGATGCTCTCTAGGTTCCTTTGCTTGCGCCACGGCTCCTGAGTTATCACAGAATATATCGATCGGTCTCGAGATACTGGCAACCACTCTGAGATCCGATAGAAAATTCCTCAGCCAGACAGCTTCCTTTGCCGCATCAGATGCTGCAATGTACTCTGCCTCTGTAGTTGAGTCTGCAATCGTGTCTTGCTTCGAGCTCTTCCATGAGATCGCACCTCCGTTTAGGGTAAAGACATACCCTGACTGTGACCTGAAGTCATCTCTGTCGGTCTGGAAACTAGCGTCAGAGTACCCGGTGACACTAATTTCATCCTCAGTACCTCCAAAGACCAAGAACATTTCTTTCGTTCTTCTCAGATATTTAAGAATGTTCTTGACAGCCACCCAACGGGGTTCACCTGGATTCTGTTGGTATCTGCTCGTAACACTTACTGAGTAAGCAACATCAGGCCTAGTACATAGCATGGCATACATAATCGATCCAATTGCTGAAGCATATGGGACCGATTTCATTTTGTCCTGATCTTGACTAGAAACAGGACACTGTGTTTTACTTAACACTATGCCATGTTGCATCGGGATAAATCCTTTCTTGGATTCGTCCTTCCTGAATTTCTTCAAGATTTTATCGATGTACGTACTTTGGGTAAGCCCGATAAGCCGCTTAGATCTATTTCTGTAGATCTTTATACCGAGTATATAAGCGGCTTCTCCAAGGTCTTTCATTTGGAAACATTTGCTTAACCAACTCTTAACACTCTGTAAAGTTGGCACATCGTTTCCTATGAGTAGAATGTCATCTACGTATAAGACCAAGAAGGTTACTATGCTCCCATTGAACTTAGTGTAGACACACGGCTCGAACTCACTTTTGGTAAAACCAAACTCTTTGATTCGCTCATCAAAGTGTAAGTTCCAGCTTCGAGATGCTTGCTTCAATCCATAAATAGATTTTAGCAGCTTACACACTTTATTAGGATTCTTAGGATCTTCAAACCCCTCTGGTTGTTCCATATAGACGTCTTCTGTTAACTTTCCATTCAGAAAGGCTGTCTTGACGTCCATTTGCCAAATCTCGTAATTAAAGTATGCTGAGATGGCCATAAGAATCCTAATTGACTTCAACATTGCCACTGGTGAAAAGGTTTCATCATAGTCAATACCATGAGTTTGCGTGAATCCTTTTGCAACCAGTCTGGCTTTGAAGGTGTGTACGTTCCCATCCATGTCGGTTTTCTTCTTGAAAACCCATTTGCGTCCAACAGCCTTACAGTGTTGTGGCAAATCAGTCAACTCCCAAACTTGGTTGTCGTACATGGATTGCATCTCGGCCTTTATGGCTTCCTGCCATTGTTCAGACTCACTGCCTGACACAGCTTCTCCATAGGATGTTGGTTCATTTAAGTCTCCGCTATCTTGAGAGACTAGGAACCCAAGATACCTATCTGGTTCTTGTCTTACCCTGCTGGATCTGCGAAGGTCCTGTGTTTGCACTTCCTCAATCGGCTCTGATTGAGGTTCAACATTGTTATGTTGAATTTCTGGCTCAACAACTGGTGTAGTGCTTTCTTCGTCTACTACCTGTAGATCTACATCCTTTCTGGTGTTCTCTAAACTGAGAAACTTTTCTTCCAGAAATTTTCCATTTCGAGCAACAAACACTTTGTTCTCTTCAGGGTTGTAGAAATAATATCCCACGGTGGTCTTGGGATATCCAACGAAGAAACACTTGTCGGATTTGGGTTTGAGTTTTTCTGAGGTAGGTCGTTTGACGTAAACCTCACAACCCCAAATTTTCAGAAAAGATATGTTGGGTCTCTTACCCTTCCATAACTCGTATGGAGTCTTTTCTACCGACTTTGTTGGCGCTCTGTTCAGTATGTGTGCTGCTGTTTCGAGCGCATGTCCCCAGAATGATATTGGCAGCGAAGAATGACACATCATCGTTCGTACCATGTCAAGCAAAGTACGATTTCTCCTTTCTGATACACCGTTCATCTGAGGTGTATACGGAGGTGTAAGTTGGGATACAATCCCACACTCCATCAGATGATTGTCAAACTCATCACTAAGATATTCGCCACCACGATCCGACCGTAAGAACTTGATCCTCTTGTCAAGTAGATTCTGTACTTCATTCTGATATTCCTTGAATTTCTCAAAGGTTTCAGATTTATGTCTCATTAAGTAGACATAACCATATCTACTGAAGTCGTCGGTGAAGGTAATGAAGTACCGGTATCCTCCTCTTGCTACATGACTGAAAGGTCCACATACATCTGTGTGGATTATTTCAAGCAAGTCAGTAGCCCTTTCATTCTCACTGTTGAAAGGTTGCTTTGTCATTTTGCCAGATAAACAAGATTCGCAATTATCAAAAGGTTTATAGTCGAAATTGCCAAGAAAACCCCCTTTTAGGAGTAGTTCAACGTGTTTCTTGTTTATATGGCCTAAA
>JARYMX010000080.1:81625-101563 GCA_030169165.1 Centaurea solstitialis | reverse complement strand
ATGTGGCATGAAAAAATATGAAAAGTGAGGTTTTTGGAGGTTTCACCACTATGGATGCTCTTAATACATTAATTATATGCATATATATAATAGACTAACAATATTGATGCTGGATATTTTAGTGTAATTGGATTAACTAGTTTGACCAATTTCATCATAATAAACATCATTTAGGCTTGGCGGTGCGGAGTGTACACCTACTTGAATTTATTATGATATTAGGGGCGAAGCCCCTAATGAACAGGGGTCCGGGGGCAGCCCCCCCGGTAGCGGGGTCCAAGGGGCGGCAGCCCCTGGCGGGGTCCAAGGGGCAGAGCCCCTGGCTGGGGTCGAGCTAGTTTTTGAACCTGAATTGACCCGACCCGAATTGACCCGGTTTTTGACCCGGTTTGAATAATAGGAAAAACTGCCTTCCGGCAGTTATCTTCTGGTTCAAAAATCGAAAACACACATACATCAAATTCCAAATTCTCTGAATTGTATCCGATTGAATAATTCGGGAGAACCACCGAATTGATTCGATCTGAAAGTGTTTCACGCCTTTCAGAGATATCCGATTATTCCGATTTTCGTTACTGTCAATTTCCTCACAATTGACGGATTAATCAACCTAATACAATCGATTTATGATCAATAAAAGAATATACCCATTTATATTTTCATCCATTTTTACATGTTACTCAATCCATCCAACTTATCAAAGTATTAAGAAAGAAAGGAGTTAGTCATGGGTGGGGGATAACTAGATAAGACAAAAATATTTTTAATAGGTTCTTCAAAATGAAGAAGAGAGAAATTTTAGTAATTTTGTTTTAATGGATTTTTTAAAACATTCTCTAAAATGGGGAACTCTAAAAAATTTCAAATTGAAGAAGACTTTAATAAAGATTAACATGAGAGAGAAATAATTTTTTTTAATATTTCACCAATAAGAAATTTTAATTTAAATGTCTATAAGGCTATCAGTACCCAACTGTTGGTCCCAATTAGGTGACCTTCAAGTAAGGATAGATTGGGATTATAGAAGGGGGGGGGGTTGAATATAATCACACAAATTTCTCACTTTTAAATTCTTGTTTTATAAACAATATGAATTTACAGATTGTTGCGGAAATAGAAAAGACAATTAGTCTAAACTAAACAATCTAAGGTCTTTCACTATGCACTAAGTGAGAAGAGAATAAAGAAAGAAGATAGAGGGATAAAGAGAGAAAGGACTTGAGTATTTTAGGATAAAGAAGAAGTATGGAGAACATCTCTTCACGTCCTATTTATACTCCATGCATTAAATGCATGCAGACCTACTATTGCAACGTGTCACAATGTGAGAGGTCTGTTGTACTTTTTACTATAAACAAATACTCTTTGCATGGTGTGCAAAAGAGGATGTTTGTAAACAGTTGCCTTATGGTCTGATAAGTACGGAGGGAACAGTAAAGTAACTGCCCTTATGTACTATTGTGTCAGAAAAGGCGTGTAATCCTTTTGTGCATTAGACTAAGACATTATTCTAATCCTTCAGGATCAGGATACTGATCAGTGACTAGATTCCTGAAACTGGGGACGTTCAGGGTCACATGTATCCTGATGAGTCTTCAGGATGTCATACGATGGTGAACAGATTGCTATCACTGAGTTCCGTCTTCAGATCACGAGCATGCTGTTCCTGTCATCAGCTATTTCTTCGACGTCGCTGATGGTTCGTTGTGTATGATCTTAATGTCTTCAGGAGGAGGTCTTCACTTCAGTGGATAGGATCAGTAGACTGCAGAACAGACTCGTTAGTCTCCTGATCCTGATCCTGAAATCTATAAAGTTAAGTTACAGCATAAGTAACATGGAATAACACTGAACAGACTCAGTGATAATTCCTCAAGCTATAACAGAAGTAAAAACCTATTCACTAAGTAAAGATTCAGGATCATTATCATTTCATCAGGTCTTAGGAGAGCTGGATCAACAATCTCCCCCTAAATGATAATGATAAGACAACAGAGTAAATTGTCTTAAACTAGAAACGTTAGAAATAATTCTAAGTCTAGAACTAAACAGTAGGAAATAGAACTCATAAAGGTACATGTCCCATTTACTGTTTTGAGGGATCTTTTTCAGTACTATGATGGAATGAAGTACAATGCACTGAATTGCATTCTCATTAATCTCATTAAAAATTACAAGAGTAAGGAAAATACAAAAGTACATTACAGGAGTACTGAAAGAAAAATTTACAAGACAACTAACTATCAGATTCTTCGCTAATATATTCAGTCTTGACGCAAACAGGAACAGGAGTGTCGCTGAAGGCAAGTCTGTGATCAAGTATAGCTCTGACAGTGCGAATGATCTCTTTGTTGTCTGGATTTTTCTTGTCTTGTTGTGCAGTGAAGAGAACTGTCAAAAGATGTTCATAGGGCGCTATGTGTAGCTCACTGAAGCGTTGAAAGCGTAGGATTGAGTTATTGCTAACACATATGCCATGAACAGGTTCTCTGATTACTTGTCCTTCTGAAAGAGTGATTCCTTGAGGGAATGAAAGATCAAGCATCGATAGGTCCAGAGGTTTAACAACCATTCTGGGAAGACAGGGAGTTGGTCTTCTTGTAGAGGTGCCTGCAGATCTTCGAACAGGTTGCTGAGTTGGGAGTGGAGAGTAATGGAGTAGGTCATCAGGTATTTCAGTTGTTCTTCTGATGCGAGCAATAAGTCCTTCGATGACTTCTTCTACTTCAGCCCGATAGTTTTTGTTGGCTTTGGGAAGCAGGGATCTGATTTCGTTCCACTCTGACAAGTTGTAGCGATCTAACTTGTCCAGAGTGTGCTCGACGTCCTTTACTCCAGAGCGTTTGACTATGATCCAGGTTTTGCCAGGATTATTCTTCTTGCCTCTTGATCGGCGAAGATGGATTCCTGAGATGGCAGCACCATGCTTTCGAAGGTGTAACCTATCTCTGCACCAGTCAAGCTCAGCATTCACTTCTCCAGTCTGTATCTCAGCGTTTTTGTTGAAGACCTTCAGAACAGCCTTCTGTGCAAGGATAGGATCCGCACTTATTTCGGCATCTTGATCTACAAAATCCGATGCAAGCCTTCGAGCGGCTTGGGCAGAGAGGAAAGCTTCCTTCTGTCTTTTATTATGCTCTAGATGAGCCTGTACAGCCTCGTTGTATTCTTCCTGCGAGAGATAGGCGAACTCAGAGTCACAAGAGGTACGAAGAGGAATTTTTACTCTTGTACTCTCGAGTCGCTCTATCACGGCGTCTAAGCGCCCATCCCTGTCAATGGCAAAGGAACAGTCAGGGTAATTTTCACCTTCAGATCTAGGAGAATTTGAGGGAGGAGATCTGGGTGAAGAAGCAGGGGTAGAGTAATCATCAGAGATGAATTCATCATCTGATGAGAGGCATATGGTTTCAGGGGTGGCTCGGATTTCAGGGGTTCTGGAGGAAGAGGCTTCTTGGTTGAAGCGGGTTGAAGGACGGGTAGAAATGGTTTCTTGGTTAAGGGGTGTGATCCTGAAGGTCATTTTGGATAGTTCAGCTCTGGTCTGCTCATTGGGACTATTCTCCATTAGGCGAATAATGTCACCAGTAACAGAGCCAAAGTTGACATCTTGGGTTTCAGGATCGGCTTGGTTAAAGGGTTCAGGTTCAGGAGTTGGTTCAGGAGAGGGTTGTTTGGGAGGTTGGTAGATAACCATTTGAAGGTTATTAGGAGGGGAGTTTTCAGGAGAGGAGTCTAGGGTGACTGTTTCAGGGGTAGGTTTGGATTTAAGAAGTGTAGAAATGGGTTGGTTATCAGAGGTAGAGGGAGAAGATGGTAGTAGAGACTTACCAGAGGATTCAGGGTTCTCCCCCTGAGGTTGTGCTTGCCCTGGAATGGGCGCAGAGTCGATCTTCTCGATGAAGATGTCATCAGCATCATCATCATCTTCATCATCATCATCATCGTCTTCGTTATTCCCCCCTGCTTCATTAGTTCTCCAGTTGGTGGAGGGGGAATATGCTGATTGGTCTCGGGGCTGTCTCTCCCCCTCAGCAGGTGCCTGTAGTAAGGCAGCTGCTGTAACACTCCTTTGGAGGAGAGAGGCCATGTCACCCAGCACCTTGCGCTGGATGAAGGACGATGTGATCAGGGACTGTAACATGTCCCTGTCCGCCATGGTGAAGGACGGAGATGGCGCAGGAGCAGCGGTGAGGGCAGTTACAGCGTTGGAGAGCCCTTGCACCTGCTCCTGGATGGCTCGAAGAGCAGCTTCCTGAGCATCCAACCTCTGAACCACCGTTGTTTGAAAGGTGGTGAGAGAGGTGGTGCTTTTGATGATATCGGTGGAGAGCGCAGGAAGTGCCGTGGCCTTCAGGTCATCAATCGATGCCTGAAGGTTGGTGGAGGAGGAGGCAACTTGAGACACCTTGTCATGGATATTATCCAGACAAGGGATGGAGAGGGTGACGGCCGTGGGTGGCGGAGTCGCGGCGATGGCGGCGGCAGTGGCACTGGCGGCGGCGGCTTCAGCAGCGGCTGCAGCAGCTTTAGCAGCAACAAGTTCCTGTTGGAGGGACTGAAGCTGTGCCGAGTGCTCGGCCTCCTTCTGTTCGAAGGCAGTGCGGGCCTCCTGCAGGGTCCTCTCAGCGGATTGCCTTCGGAGCTCAGCTGCGGTTAGCTGATGCTCGGCATCCGTGAGGACGAAGTCGTTGAAGGGGTCGTCGTGGAGCCCTTCAGAACCTGTTCCCAAAGAACCTGTAGACAAAGTAACTAAGTGAGCACTAGATGACTCATTAGTTTTCATAGAAGAAGGAATAGTAATAAATTGCTTAGAGATATTACCTGAGGCTTGGAGGGTATCAGGATGATTACCCACCAGATTCTCTGAGTGTTCGAGATGAACCACCTCAGGTTCTTGTGTAACAGGGGCAGATGTAGAAGTATCTGCAGTGGAAGAACGTTTAGATAAAGGGGAAGGTTTATTAAAGAGCTGGGGCAGGGTAATATAATATTTCTTACCGGCCGCCTGCGTCTTTTTCTTTTGCGCCCTAGCTTTGGCGCGTTTTGGAGGAGGTGGAGGAGTAGCAGATGATGGTTGGGGGCGCTTCTGGAGCGCAGAAGTAGTGGTTGCAGCTGGGGAAGTCAGTATGGGGTTAGCTACTGACATAGCATGCATAGAAGTAGAAGAGGGAGGTTTGGAAGAGATGATAGAAAACGTACCTGCAGTGGGAGCAGTGGATGGTTCAACATCCTCCTGATCCTGAGCCTGAGCAGGTTCAGGAATGACCAGGACGTGGGAGAGGGGGACATCATCAGGATGATGAACAACTTGATCCAGGAACCTGGGTCCCAGAGAGTAGTTGTTGGAGTTTCCAACCTTGGGATAGTTTTCCCCCATGTGCAGCTGTAGGATGGCCGAGAAGAACCTTGTGAAGGCAACGTTGACGACTCTGTTCTTGCTTCGGACCTTCCTTACCATGTCGTCCCAGATGGAACGAGCATAGTCGAACTCGCGATTCTTGATCGCAGAGTAGACCATGTGCTGGATGACCGTAGGGAACTGCTCCGTGCTCCCTGTCTTGCCCGTCAAGCACAGGCCAAACGTGTTCCATATGTAATAGAACACGGCATTGAGTCCTGACTTGTGGACAGTGGCGCCAGTCTTGGGCAGCAGGACGCCCTCCTTGTTGACAGGCCATCTGTAGCCGATGGCGTCCAGGAAGTCGACGATCTCGTCGGCGGTGGGGACAGGAGGAAAGCGCTTCTTCTTGGGGAAGTTAAGCACGTTTCTGAGTGTTCCAAAACCAAAGGAGATGAGGTTGTCCCTGATTTGGAACTTGATCACCTCGCGCAGGACGCCCTTGGAGTTCTTCTCCTTGGTGACCGTGGCAGTAGACCACAGTTGTTGTAGCATGGGCTTGTTTGGTTTGGGGTCCAGAGTGAAAGCCGTCTTCAGAGGGCTTCGCATCAGGAAGTCCTTGGCTGGAATAAGATATTCCTTGTCTTCAGGAATATCAAACAGAGCAAGAACGTTGTTCTGTTTGAATTGAACGTCATGAGCAGGGATGACGATTGGCAGGCTTTCAGAAGAGGATAGTGGAGTAGCCTCAGAGGAGAGTTGAGCGTCCAGAGAAGAAGTAGTAGCAGCCATCCTGTTAGAAACATAAAAATAACATATATGGATGATTAAGAGTCCAAAATATGCATTTTTCTTCATTTTTCAATGAACACAAAGTATGTTCATAAAAATGGTGAAATCCTTTATACTTAGAATAGATTAGATACCAAAATTCACAAAAGGAATGTGTTTTGGTATTAAAAAGAACTTCCATTTTGATGAAAAGATATTAAAATGGGAGTTTATGACTGTTTCTTAAAAGAAATAGGAAAAGTCATGTTAAACAGTTTTAACAAAAATTTTTGAAGATTTTATGAAAACTAAGATCAAACGAAGTGATCTTAGGGTTTTTGGAAAAACGTTTATCAAAATAAGTTGTTTTTAGAGAAAGAATACCAACTTAGATTGTGGAAAGAACAAAGAACAAAAAGGAGACTTACGTTGATCTTGTTAAAAGAAGTGGTAAGTGTGTTCTTGGTGTTCTTGAGGAAGAAGATTCTTGCTTTTTCTTGCTTTGAATGCTTTGAGAGTATTATGTGAGCGTAAAGAGTGAAAAGGATTACGAATGAGGTTTTTATACCTCGTGGTAGGAGAGAGAAGAAAAAGGATGAGAGAGAAAAGAGCGGCTAAATTCAAACGTTATGATGAAAAAGAAGCTCGACGCGCGTTCACGCGCCTGACACACGTAGTGGGGAACAGGAAACGTCCCATTACGTGTCAGTGCAGATGAAAAGTTTGTTTTATTAGAAAAACTAAAAACCACCTTTTCAGGGGATGATTCCAATTTGGTGAAAGATATGTTTTATGGGAATCGGAGTACTTATCAGATAAGTACTGTTTTGGGAAAATCCTCTTATCACATTTAATGCGATAGGGTTTCAGTAGCAGAGGAGAGAAATACTTACCTGAGAATCATCAGTATTCGGATTTTGAACATAGATTTTGTAAGTACTGAATAGAGTTATCCTCTGAAGAAGAGTTATTCAGGAGTTGTTAATAAAAGAGGTCATGAGGGAATATAAGGACTTTAACAACTGTTTGTCCTGAGAACTTCTATTCTTCAGGATTTAACATCCCAAGTTCACTGAGGAGCATATTAAAACGCGTCACATCCAGTGGTTTGGTAAAGAGGTCAGCAAGCTGATATTCAGTAGGGACAAAATGGAGTTCAATATCACCATTCATCACATGATCCCTGATGAAGTGATATCTCACTTCAATGTGCTTTGTCTTAGAGTGTAAGACAGGATTGTTAGCAATGGCTATTGCTGAAGTGTTGTCACAGTAGATCGGAATTTTGGAGAGTTGTATGTCATAGTCCTGAAGTTGATTTCTCAGCCACAGGACCTGAGCACAACATATTCCTGCTGCAACATATTCAGCTTCAGCAGTTGATGTGGACACAGAGTTCTGCTTTTTGCTAGTCCAACTCACCAACTTGCCACCTAAAAGGTGACAACCACCAGTAGTGCTTTTCCTGTCAATCTTACATCCTGCAAAGTCACTATCAGAATAAGCTGTTAGATCGAACCCTGAGTCCTTGGAGTACCAAAGACCCATGTTAGGAGTTCCCTTCAGGTATCTGAAGATCCGCTTTACAGCGGTCAGATGGGATTCTTTGGGTTCAGCCTGATAACGAGCACAGAGACATGTAGAATACATGATATCAGGACGACTCGCTGTAAGATACAGCAGTGAGCCAATCATTCCTCTATAGAGAGTCACATCAACAGGTTTCCCTTTGGAATCCTTGTCAAGAGACAGAGGAGGAGCCATTGGAGTCTTCATCGGGGTACAGGATGTGAGATCAAATTTCTTCAGCATCTCATGTACATATTTACCTTGATTGATGAAAATTCCCTTTTCAGATTGCTTGATCTGAAGTCCTAAAAAGAATGTTAGTTCGCCCATCATAGACATTTTATATTCAGATTTCATGAGCAACTCAAACTTTTCGCAGAGTTTGGGATTTGTGGATCCAAAGATAATGTCATCGACATATATCTGGACAAGAAGGATATGCTTAGGATATTTCTTTAGAAATAAGGTGCTATCAATCTTTCCACGAACAAAACCTTTAGAGAGAAGAAAGGTTGAGAGGGTATCATACCAGGCACGAGGAGCCTGTTTTAACCCATAGAGAGCCTTGTTTAACTTGTAGACGTGATCAGGGAACTTAGGATCTACAAAGCCAGGAGGCTGAGCCACATAGACTTCTTCATTAAGTTTTCCATTCAGAAAGGCATTTTTAATGTCCATCTGATAAACCTTGAAGTTCATATGTGCTGCAAAAGCTAGGAAGAGTCGAATTGCTTCGAGCCTAGCAACAGGAGCAAAAGTTTCATCGTAATCAATGCCCTCTTCCTGCCTGTATCCCTGAGCCACAAGGCGAGCCTTGTTTCGAATAATTGTACCAATCTCATCAAGTTTATTTCGAAAAATCCACTTGGAGCCAATGATTGTACGTTTTCGAGGCCTAGGGACGAGAAGCCAGACATTGTTTCTGATGAACTCTGCTAGCTCTTCCTGCATGGCTGAGACCCAGGCAGGATCACGCAAAGCATCATCTATTTCTTTAGGTTCATTTTCAGAGATAAAATTTACATAAAGACAGACGTTACCAGCTTGACGTCTAGTTTTCACACCAGAAGAAGGGCTTCCAAGAACTTGATCAATGGGATGATCTTTGGTCCATCGGAGAGCAGGTGGTTGATACACCTGTCCTGAAGTAGATGCTTCATTGGATGATGGATCAGGAAGAAGATTTGTAGGAGATGGTTCACTAACAGTGGATTGAGAGAAGTCTTCACTGTTAGTAGGTTGATCAGGTTCAGGGGGTGTGATTTGAGTGATAGGGGTGGCATTTATGAGAGGTGGAGTGGTTATATCAGAGGGTGGAATTGGATTTTCTTCAAAACCATCTGGAAGGTCTTGAGGAGAGGGATCAGCAATGGGAGGTTCAGGGACTTGAAAGAAGGAGTCAGCCCACTGATTGATTTCAGTATTGTCATTTGGGTGAGGAAAGGTAGGACCCGATTCATCAAACTTGACATGAATTGTTTCCTCAATTGCTTGTCTTCGTTTGTTGAACACACGGAAGGTTTTAGAAATGGATGAGTATCCGAGGAAAATTCCATCATCAGATTTGGAATCAAACTTTCCAAGACTGTCTTTGTTGTTTAGGATGTAGCAGACACAACCAAAGATATGGAGATGTTTGATTGATGGTTTCCTGTTACGAAAAAGTTCGTAAGCAGTCCTTCTGAAACGCTTGACAATCAGAGATCTGTTCTGAGTATAGCAAGCAGTATTTACAGCTTCAGCCCAGAACTGAGTGGCAAGATTGGCTTCACTCAGCATAGATCTCGCAGCTTCGATCAGCGTCCTGTTCCGTCTTTCAGCAACACCATTTTGCTGAGGAGTTCTCACAGAGGAGAAGTTTTGAGAGATACCTTTCTGTTCAAAGAAGGATTCCAGGGTACTGTTTTTGAACTCAGTCCCATGGTCACTCCTTATTGAACGAACAGTAAGGTTGTTGAGTTTTTCCATCTTCCTGACGAACAGGATGATTTCTTCAGGAGCATCACTCTTGGCACGTAAGAAGAAAACCCAAGTATATCTGGAATATTCATCTACGATCACCAGAGTATATTTCTTTCCACCAATGGATTGGACATTAACAGGTCCAAAGAGATCCATGTGGAGAAGTTGTAGAGGAGAGCTGATGGAGGAGATCTGCTTGGACTTGAAACTAGCCCTGGTCTGTTTTCCTTTCTCACATGCTGCACAAAGAGATTCCTTTGTATAGCGATAGTCAGGAAGACCAATGACCAGGTCGTTGATGCAGAGTTGATTCAGCGTCTTGAAGTTGAGATGAGAGAGACGCTTGTGCCAGAGCCAATTCATATCAGTGGAAGCACGTGATACGAAACAGAAGTTATCAGTGGAAGTATTCATATTGATGATGTAGATATCTGCATGTCTAACACCATTGAGAATGACTTCCTTTTTCCTGTTCTTGACTTTGCACTTTTTCTTAGAGAAAGAAACTTTGTGATTCTTATCACACAGCTGACTGATGCTCAGAAGATTATGCATCAGGCCTTCAACATAAGCAACTCTTTTGAAAGTAGTTACTCCGTTGGTCAGAGTGCCATACCCTCGGGTTTGGCCTTTACCGTTTCCGCCAAAGGTCACAGCAGGACCTCTTTCTTCACGGTAGTTAATGAGGACAGATTTAGAACCAGTCATGTGTCGAGAGCATCCACTGTCCAAGTACCAGATGCCCTTATCCTGTAAAATACAGAGTTTAAGTTTTCTTTGGTACCCATAGAACTATGGATCCAGAGTTATCAGTAGGACTGGTTGAGTCAGTGTCAGCCTTTACTGAAGTATCAGTACAGGAGGCTGGAGTCTTGACTGAAGAAACAGTCTTGACAACCTTCTTTCCTTTGACTGATTTCTCAGTCTTGGGAATTTTCTTTACCTTAGCAGATTTTTCAGCTTTGGTAGCAACAGAACACTTACTCGCAATATGGTCATTTAATCCACAGTGATAACATTTGCGATATTGAAAGCGTTTAGTGTGGTCCAGAAAGTTTTTGAACTTTAAGTGAGCAGGACCTGCACCAAGTATGCCTTTAGCATTTGACATAGGAGGAATTGGAGTCTTCTCCTTAGTCGTTTGCTTCAGGTCAATCTTCAGTCTGGGAGCAGAACTCTGAGAAAGAGACTTAGTTCCAGAGACTGAAGGACCACCACCCAGAACCTTGTTCTTGGGTTTAGGACCCTTGGTCTTTGAAGGTGTTTCAGTTTTGGATTTATCCTTGACTGTTTTCTTTTTGCTCTTAGGAGCACCTTCAGGGTGAGTGATAGAAGAAGAGGAAGAAGGGGTGTTTTCAGAGGTATTAGGAAGAGGAATAGAAGAAACAAATTTTCCAAATTTTAGCATGGAACTATCAGACTTAGTTTCCTCTTTCTTGTATCCACGAAAGAATCCAAGACCTCTTTTGCTTTTGTCAGGCCTCCCTGAAGCTAATATTTCATCAACTTTTTCAGAGGCATCACTCCATCCTTTGATGGTGACTTTTTCAGCATTTAATTGGGCAAGGGCCTTCTCTTTGGCAGCAAGAGCCAATTCTCTTTCAATACACAGAGTTTTGTTTACAGAGACCTGGTCCTTATAATTTTCTTCCACAATGGTAAGCTGTTTTAATTTTTCTTGACATTCTTTGAGTTGTCCTCTAAGATCAATGTTCATTTTTTCAGCAGAGGTTTTACCATTGAGAGCTTTGTAAAGATCGAGAGTGACCAGGTCTAACTGAGTTAAGCTTTCAAGAGGGATGAGAGGAATAGGTACCTGACTGGAAGAATCAGTCGCAGAGGTGGAAGCTTCAGGAGTTGTGGAAGAAGAAGCTTTAGGATCCTGAGGAGGAATCTCTTCAGGAACCTCTTCTATCTTAGCCATGAGAGCTAACATAGGTTCCTCAATTGTGGCCATGAGTGCCACTTGAGTATCTTCCTCATCAGACGAGTCATCAGAGGAGACATCATCCCAGTCGCAGTCTTCTGCGATTAAACCTTTGCCTTTACGCTGAGTTTTCATCTTCTTGTACTTTTCTTTCAGGCGTTGGTACTTGGGGTTCTTAGAAGAAGATTTAGCAGAGGAAGGAGCAAACTGACTTTTTCTGTACCTGCAATCATTAGCAAAGTGTCCTTTGCCCTGACAGTTGTAGCAGATAGCAGTGGCCTTGTCAACAGGATCTGACTTAGGCTTGTCAGTAATAGAAAGATGTTTCTTTTTATGAAAGTTTCCCTTTTTGGCAAACTTTTTGAAGGATTTGGTTAGAAGAGCCAGAGATTCATTGAATTCAGGATCTTCTGACATGTCAGAGTCAGAAGATTCTAATTCAGTAATAGTTACTGAAGAAGAAGAGGCAGCAACAGGAGAAACTGAATCAGAAACCAATGCAACAGATGTGCTTTTGGATTCTTTAGAGTCTCTTATGAGATTCTTTTTCAGTTTCTTCTGTTGTTCACGGTTTAGAAGAATACCGTACAACTCACTTAATGTGAGTGTCTTTATGTCCTTTGACATAGTTAAACAGGAGGTGTAAATTTCCCAATGTTCAGGAAGAGCTTCCATGAACTTGGTAACCACCTCAGAGTTAGAGTAGGTAGTACCGATGGTCTTCAGATCAATCAGAAGACAGTTGAATCTCTGATGTAGCTGGGAGAGAGTTTCATCCTTCTGATGAATAAAGCTTTCGTACTGTCGAACCAAGAAAATCTTTCTTGATTCCATTAGTACGGCGGTACCTTCATATTGAACACAGAGAGTGTCCCATATCTCCTTAGCAGAGCGAAGGTGACAGACAGAATGAAAGACATCGTCAGGGAGTGACATGGCGATGAGAGATCTAGCCTTGGTGTCAATGTTGACCAGGCGTCTATCTTCATCATTCCAGTCGGTTACGGGCTTCACCAGTTCTCTTTCGGAACAGCAGGTTGGCCACCAGCAGCAGGAATGGGGTGGACGGTTTGTGTAGGCACATGTGGTCCGTTTTCCAGAAAGTAAGGAATCTGGGGATCAGAACCAGAGAGGAAAAGTTCCATCCTGGTTTTCCAAAGAGAGAAGTTGTCTTTGTTAAACCGAGGAGGCTTTCCAGCAGAGCCGGTATCAAAGTAGTTATCCTTAGCTTGAAGAGCCATAGAATAGGAAGAGAGAGGATCACAAGATTTTTCTTAAGAAGAAAATGAGAGCTTGTATCTGCTCTGATACCACTTGTTGGTCCCAATTAGGTGACCTTCAAGTAAGGATAGATTGGGATTATAGAAGGGGGGGGTTGAATATAATCACACAAATTTCTCACTTTTAAATTCTTGTTTTATAAACAATATGAATTTACAGATTGTTGCGGAAATAGAAAAGACAATTAGTCTAAACTAAACAATCTAAGGTCTTTCACTATGCACTAAGTGAGAAGAGAATAAAGAAAGAAGATAGAGGGATAAAGAGAGAAAGGACTTGAGTATTTTAGGATAAAGAAGAAGTATGGAGAACATCTCTTCACGTCCTATTTATACTCCATGCATTAAATGCATGCAGACCTACTATTGCAACGTGTCACAATGTGAGAGGTCTGTTGTACTTTTTACTATAAACAAATACTCTTTGCATGGTGTGCAAAAGAGGATGTTTGTAAACAGTTGCCTTATGGTCTGATAAGTACGGAGGGAACAGTAAAGTAACTGCCCTTATGTACTATTGTGTCAGAAAAGGCGTGTAATCCTTTTGTGCATTAGACTAAGACATTATTCTAATCCTTCAGGATCAGGATACTGATCAGTGACTAGATTCCTGAAACTGGGGACGTTCAGGGTCACATGTATCCTGATGAGTCTTCAGGATGTCATACGATGGTGAACAGATTGCTATCACTGAGTTCCGTCTTCAGATCACGAGCATGCTGTTCCTGTCATCAGCTATTTCTTCGACGTCGCTGATGGTTCGTTGTGTATGATCTTAATGTCTTCAGGAGGAGGTCTTCACTTCAGTGGATAGGATCAGTAGACTGCAGAACAGACTCGTTAGTCTCCTGATCCTGATCCTGAAATCTATAAAGTTAAGTTACAGCATAAGTAACATGGAATAACACTGAACAGACTCAGTGATAATTCCTCAAGCTATAACAGAAGTAAAAACCTATTCACTAAGTAAAGATTCAGGATCATTATCATTTCATCAGGTCTTAGGAGAGCTGGATCAACACCAACCCTCTCAACCCCATTGTAACATCAGCTGCCACATCAGTTTTTCTTCAACTCTCTCATTGACCATCTGAAACCCTCTCTAATTAGTACACGAACCCTCCCAACCCTCTAATTTAATTAAACACATACCACATACACCACACACACAACACAAGCCGTTGTGAGCGGCGTGGATAAACCGTCTGCCTTCAAACTCACTGAAGCCGCTAAAGGGCGCTGAAGTCGTTGAAGGGCGTAGCGGTGCCGGTACCCGCTGAAGCCTCCCAACCCGCTGGCTTCAACCCGCCAGCCAGCGGGTTACCGATACTCATGGCCTGAGAGAGAGAAAAACAATACTTTTATCAAATGTACGAAATATTCTAATATAATTAATGAAATGTTTTAGAGATTTTGAGTTTAATTTTCTATTTAAAAGAAATGTTAAAGAATTTGTCAGAGATGCTCTAAGAAAACGAAAAAAGTTTTTTAAAAATTAAAAGGAGTGGTTCCGTAAATGAAGAAACTAAGAGGGGAATTATTGTATTGATATAAAAGATAGTTGGATTATTTTAGGGAAGTAGAATCTTGGTAGAAATGATAAGTAGATGATGAAAGAAATCTTGATGGTATTGAATGTAATCTGATATGATTGAACCCTAGTTAAGTTTACCATACTTTATTTCACATCATGTCCCTCAAGAATGGGCCACTTTCCACTTTCCACTAAAATATTAAAAAGAATGACACCCTGGAACTAAAGCAAAAACACAAACCAAAATCATAATAATACATAAGGGACACATTAAGAAGTTAAGGAAGAACATCAAGAAAAAAAGGAAAAAAAAAACCCCAATAATGCAATCAAACCGTTTGATTAGTTAATTTAAAGAATGCAATAAAAAAGATTGTTATAATTTCAATTTTAAATCAAAAGGTTCACTTCCCTTTTTAAAAAAAAAAATTGAAATACAATTATAAGTGAACCAAATTATAATAAAAAGCTATTACTTCATTCACTTTAATTTGACATTTTAATCAATATACCATTTTCTATCATCTTTTGTATGGTTACTAGATATGACCAAACACATTTTTAGGGTTCTCTTTGAACCAACCCTTCTACCTCTATTTGTATATTGAGTTATTTGCTTCATTGAATATTGTGTTTTTAGGCATCATGAAACAATACAATGTCAATAATGTAAACTATGTATTAACCAAGCATCGTTTTTACGATGTGAAACAATACAATGCTGCCAATGTGAAATGATGTTTAATAACTTAGTATTTTCTATTCACATTATGAAATAACACAGGGTTAAATCACTTCTAACGTTTCACAATTAGAACACTAAAATATATCATAATAAAAATCTAATGAAGGAGAATAAGACTTCTGTTTCTTACATAACTTGTTCAACTTAATCTTAGTTGTAATGGGAGTGTATCATAAAATTAAAGCATGTTGTTTCATTTTAAATAAAATAAAATACTATATTTGCATAAAGGAAAAGGAAAAATTCACATGTTTGACCATCTTTTTAATTAGACTAGTCAAATTTGTTATCTACTCTTTAAACTTCTTGCTATACTATAGTTGAAACTTGAAACTGGAATTATGGTTTTCTATTTATTACAAGTTTCACAACCTCTTATTAGAACTTTTGAGTCATTTACATTTACGTCATTCACCATAGGGGCGGCATTTCTCAGCATGATACGAACCCGACATGAAATAAATAGGTTTGGATTGAGTTTTCTGGTCTGCCAATCCGCTTATTTTACGGGTTGTGATTGAGTTGGTATATGAGTTTATTTTACCAGTCTGTCATGGCTAGCCCGCTAGAGCCCAACTCATTGCTACGCTTAGCCTTATAGTTTATAAAAGAAAAACAATGTTCATTCCTAAAGTTATAAATGGTCATCATAGTTTGCAAATTCGTTTGATTGATTTTATGATTTTGATCAATGTGGTTTTTTATTGGTAAAAGGCAAGAAAAAAAACGCTAAATGATGAATGTCCCTCATTTAAGGCTATTTTTTAAAACAATTGCTAGATGGAAGGGATCAAATCTGAATATTTTAACAAACCACGGTAGTCATCTTGTAAATTTGAACTCCAAAAATAGAAAGTGTTATTTTTGACAAATCATAGGGACCAAGTTTGTAGTTTACTCTAAAATATATAAAAAAAAACTTATCAAATATTATATGTATCTAGTATTTCAATAATATAAGTATAGTTACGGGAAAAATCCGAAACACCCAACATACTCTCATATTTTGACGTTTTTCAAACAAATAAATGTGAGAACTTTCTAAAGTCGATTAAATCCGTTTTTGAGATTTATAAAATTAATTAATTTGATAAAATCACAGAAAAGTCTAGAAAAAGAGCCAGTATACTTTGATACTTCGTGTAATTAAGTTTGTGAACCTTGTTTTAAGAATAAATAAAGTCCTCAACGTAAAAACCAATAAAAATGTGCCATACTGCCATATGTTTCTAAATGTATTAATAGATCAACAATATTTATGATTTAAATTACTTATTTCAAAACATATTAAGTAGTGTCCAAAAAGTATAATCAGAATGCACAAAATAGTTATCTTAGTCCCTTATTGGTTAAGTGATTTAGCTTTTCTTACTTTGAAATTATTGAATAATATAAATTGTCACCATTAACAATTTGCTTTGGTCAATATGATGTATTTAATAGGTTATTAAAAATTTTATGGACTTATTTGTTAGAGTTGAATACAATTTTTTTAGAGAATTTAACCTTTATGTCTTCATGTTAAAAAATTATGAAGAATTAAATTAGAAACAACAATAAAAATTTGTTCTATTTAAGTATAATGCATTACAATTTTAAGCAAATCGCGTATACCCCTTTTGATGTTAAAGAGAGTATTTAAATTTGAAGTAATGATTGGATGGTTGTAGTACCCGAAAATGTAATGATGATGTTAAAGAACGGAAGGTCAAGTGGCCATCGTTCAAAGAGCCAAAATGACAACGATTCGACAAATTGTGTTCAAAATAACAGGAATGTCTTCTTCCTTTTTAAGTTTGGCCATACTCATTTTACAATCAAACGTCTTTTCATATTTGAATATATGAAATTTTAAATCGTAGTTTGTATATAAAAGAGCCGAAAATGTTGAATACCACACTCGTTTTTGGAATTAAAAGATAATTTTAGGTTAAAACGTTTATAATTTTGAATCATATTATGTATTTCTTTGGCCGTGTTTGGCAAAAATAAGTTAGCTTATAAGCTAGTCCATCCAAACACATACCATAAACTAGCTTTTTGAAACGCTACTTTGAGTAGCTTTTTGAAAGCTTTTTGTAGTTTTTTCCAATTATATCATTATTAATATTAATTATTAAATCAAAAGATACCTTTTTTGATCATTTTACATACTCATAAGCTAGTTTTTGCCAAACATAATTTGTTCATAAACTAGCTTATCAGCTACTAGCTAGTTTATCAATCAACGACTAGCTTATCAATTGTCAGCTATCAACTAGTTTGTCAAACATAGCCTTTATATGAGAAGAACAAGAACATAAATACCAATTGTATCAAAAAAAATATGAAGTTGTTGGAGGGATAATTGAAGGGGGCCAAAGGCGTGATTTTTAATAGTTGGGGGATTGGTAGATGAATAGTGATTGATGTAACGTAATATATAGGATTAAACTGTATTTATTTAAAGAAATTTCAAGCTTTTTTGTTCGAGTAAGTTTTCAGATTTAGTCCTTCTGGTTATATAGGAATTATGGATAGGGTCCTATAAACAAAATAATTATATTTATAGTCATCACGATTTCATTTTTATTATAGGTTAGGTCACTTGCTATAATTCTAGTTACGGCTACTCCGTTAATTAGTTAAGAAAACTTTTATTTTTTTTATATTTTCCTTTTTTTTTATTTAAAAAAATAAAGTTACGTAATTCATTTTAAATGATGTATTATTTACATATATATTATATTGCATATATGTCACCTAGAGGAGTAATCAAATACACCTTCTATTTTGTAAACACTTACACACCAATCTAGACCATTGATTATTTGATCTAACGGTTCATAAATTCAGGAGTTGTTTTAGACAAACAGTTAAACTTATTGCATTGAATGAAAATAAATGATAGCATAGAAGGGTAATATGGTAAAAATGCAACTGCTTTTCATTTATGGTAATATAATTTCATCCCTTAAAAGTCGCTTTAGTAACAAACACAAATTATGTCATGCATAAGATTATAAAATTGCATACTTTTAAATACACAATCATGGATCTGCATATTATTTACTGCATAACTCTTAATGCAATGCATAACTTATTTGGATTTGCATACTGTCAACTGCATAACTTATTTGCACATACTATATAAAAATTTAATTCGTAATCCACATATGCATGATATGCATATTTTAGTAGACTTAATATTGAAGTTGTAATTGGTTTTGCAGGAGTGCATGTTAGTGAAAATGAAAATGGTGGAAATTGTATAACAAAAAGTTAACTCTTCAATTTGAATTTTGAAAACTTGATTTACTTTACATTAATAAGTTGTAAGATTTTAGGAAGTCAGTTAAAATGCAAATCAATTAAGTATAAGAAAAAAACAAATTAATTAAAATGAAAATAATCAAATTACTTATTTACCCCTATTTAATTAAAATGTATTTTTAAAATATAATTAAGGATGAAGGGCTAGGATTGATTTGTAAGTGTGTATGAATTGATGGGTGTGTATTTGATTTTCCCTCATGTCACCTATATATTTTGTTTATATATATAGTATATACGTAGGGGAAGGTTTAAACGAGAAATATGTTAATTTAAAAAAAAAGTGAGGAGCAATCACAGTCACTTATCTCGCGGTTACAGTGGACGTGATCACAGAGGATTGACGCGATTCACGGGAGGGTAGAGATTATTAAAGTGGGGGACCGGTCAAAACCGTCTTTGTTGACCGAGATGAGTGGTTGAGATTGCTCCTTGCGTTTTCTTAAAAAGTTATATTTTTCGTATGAATCTCCCTCTATATACATATGTGTGTGTATAATATATATATATATACAATATTATTTAGTATAAGCTATATAAGGTTATTTTATTATTTCTTAAAAACAAATAAAAAGATGTATTTATTATTTTATTTAACAGAGTAACTGTTAGTAAAACTATAGTAATTGACCAAAAATAAACCATAATAGTTATAGATATAAATAAATCATAATAGCAATAAATATAATTATTTTGTTTAAACGATCCAATATTCCAATCTACCCATTAACCCCTATTATTTATAATTTTATATATAACCACAAAGGACAAAATCAATAATTTACTCTTTATTTTATATGAGCATCAATTCAACGAATTTTAACATAATCTTATTATAACGAAAATAAATTTCAATTTCTTCGTATAAAAAGGTCAAATTATCTTAGAAAACAATAACTTTGGTTTATTTTTTGTTTAAGTTATATTATTTTTCTTTACTCGTAACGAGTACGTATCAGAATTAACCCAAGATTTTTATTAAATGGATGCATCTGTAAGATAGATCAAAAGCCTACGATTCTCGGGTATTCATTTATAATTTCCATTGGCATTCAAGATTCTAAACCATGAGGCTTTATATAATAATTATCACTATAGAATGTTGGATGTAACATCCCGATTTTTATTTGATCTTTTACCTTAAGTTCTCTTGTTGTGATCCTAAAGATAAGATTTTATGGAGTTCGAACATGGTAGAACGCCAGTGGAGTGTGTCACGAGAGAAACGAGAAACGAGTGAAAAATGGAGACCCAAGAGACTTGCACAACCTTTCCCGCAACATGAAGTCGCATGGAAAGTTGCCTAACTTTCTATGTGTCAGTCTCTTTATCAGATATTAGCTAACTTATTAGTTAACAATTAACTTATCAGTTATTAGCTACCATCTAGCTTACAAGCCAGTTTATTAAATACAGTCTAAAACGAAACATAAAAATTGGGGGTTAAAATCTTGAAAGTGGATTGAAGTTGGAGCTAATATAAAGAAAGAACACGGA
>JARYMX010000080.1:0-81602 GCA_030169165.1 Centaurea solstitialis | reverse complement strand
GAGTTTTGTTTTCAATTATATGCCTATGTGTTTATTGAAAGTTTAATATATTAAGGGCCAAAATGACAGTTAGATGTACGACTTTCCTTGGTGAACAAAACATGGAAATTATGTTATCCTTTTGTCTCGAGATTTTGGACAAGATATTTCTCTGAGTATATCGTTGTTTTCTTCAGAGCTGCAAAATCTTGCAACAGAATTACGAGCAAAAGTGGAGAAGCTGAAGACAGAAAGGGCAGATGAAATCCAACGAGATAGGTTTGAGAGATTGTGCTTAGCCAACAGAGATTTGTTAAGGATAATCGGTGGAATGGTAATATCTAGCAAATAAAACTATGTTTTTTGGTGTTAAAGTGGGATATATAGTGTTATTGGGTGTATAGTGAAATGGTGGTTTAATATAATGCAGGTCTCTCCAATGCAAAACCAGAAGAAAATCAAGAAATTGAGGGATTTCTTGCAGGTTTCAACACTCGATGAGCTTTTTGGTTCGTGTTTGATGTGAAGTACGAATTAATACTTGTTGGACCTCCTTGTTGTGAAGAGTCAGAAAACTCTATCTTTATTGCTTTCTAGTTAGTCATCAGTTAGTTTGTTTAAACAATTACTTTTTGTAAGCCCTTGTTTAGAGGTTTGGAACCTCGGGGGCCATTTGTGAACATCTTTGAATTTGCCTCTTACCTATTTAAGGAAAGAGATGTTTAGGGTTTTGGTATGAATGCTTAATCCTTGGTTGTTTACCTTTATTGCAATATATCAAATACCTCCATTGATGCTTATTCAAAGCTTAGTGTTCATCATGTTTGTTTGATTTCAATCCATTTCTCCTCATCTCTCTTGATTATTGGGACAACAATTGGTATCAGAGCATTACCTTGTTGATTCCTTGGCTGTTTTGATTGATTAAAAGGGGTTTTTCAAGTTTTTTTTAAAAAAAGTTGGGTTTTCTAAACTTTTTGGGTTTTTAATCCAAAAAGAGGTTTTAAAAGGGTGTATATAAATGTTAAGTGATTCCCCACTGTTTTCTAACTATTTTCCTACAAATTGGGGGTCTTAACACTTATTTTTAAGTGTTTTTGAGTGATTTTGAGTGATTTTTCGGAGTTTCTGTTGTTGATCTGATTTCAGGACACCCTGTTCTTTTATGATTTTATTTTATTTAATTGAACGGACGAAGCCAGAAACAGGTGTGCAAAAAGAAATAAAACAAGTAACCTTCGGTCCAAGTATAAACCTCCAATTACTGTCGTTTTTCTTGAAAACAAGTAATAAAATGGTACAAGTACCAGATATCGTTCCCACAAGGAAGCGGTGAAAACAATCTTTCGATATTCAGTTTTTGTGAAAGTTAACTTCAAATGGGGTTTGGATGAAAAAGTATTTGGTTGGTTGGTTGATTATGAGCTACTTTAAGAGAACAATTATAAAAAGGAGCAAGGGGTGTAAAGTCTTTTAGATGGAATAAAAATAGATAAAGTGGATAATAAGTAGTTTAATAATCTCAATTATGCAGAAATGATATCCAAGTAACTTCTGAAAAGTTATCACATTTTCATATAGCCCAATTATTTATTGATGAGTTTAGATGCAATCTTTAATGAAATGTTAAAATATATTAAAAATCAACACTTACGTAATCTCTGAAAGATTAACACATTTTCATGCATCTGACTCATCGTTAAATAATTAGTTATAATCTTTAATGGGATACTAGATCTGATACCAACTTTAGGGATAGTGCCAATTGTAATCCCTTAAGAGACTAACACATTTTCATGTCCTTGGATTATTATTAGTTAATTATTAGACATACTCTTTAATGAATTGCTAAAGACGTGAGATAATAGCAACGAGTGTTGTCACGCACTCATATATCCCCAAAATAACATTTTAGTAACTTCTGAAAAGATACCGCATTTTCGTACATCTGGTTAACCGGTAAAAATCCAAGGACAATCTTTAATGAGGCATTTAAACTTGAAGTGGTAAAAAAATTGAGTTTATATAAAAGACTTTTTTCTTTACCAAATTAATATTCCATCTTAAACCTTACACCCCAAGCTATGAAATTAGCCTATCATGCTTGGGTGTGTTTTACGACTATTTTTTAAACCAATAATTGATTGAACAAGAAAACGTTAGTACCACAAGGATAATTATAAAATGCAATAATAAAAATAGTTGATAAGATACGGTTACTAGAAGTGACCAGTTGAATTTAAAAACAAGTGATAAGGTGCAGGTACTGGAATTGACCAGTGAAAATTGAAACAAGTGATATAAAAGTAAACTGGAGATTTGACCAGTTCTACGCATGTAATTAAACACAATTAAAAGAAAGGTAACTTAACGTTAGCCAACACTTATATGTCTATGTATATCTATGCGTATATATATATATATATATATATTTTTAATTATATGAGTTTAACATGCAAGCATATATATATATATAACTACTCAAACACACAATTTCAATGGTATAAGAATGCAAAATAAAGGAAAATGATACGTAGATTAAACGAGTTAATATGATGCCAAACACTTGGTATGACTTTCGGGAATACAAAAGTGTGCTACCAAACCCGAAAGCAAACGATACCAAGTGTTTCAAAAGAGTCGTCCGGCCTCACCACGAGGAAACCCGAACTTAAACCATAGTATCAATGATATTCTAACGAAAAGTAGCTAGCTATGCTGTGCTTGGTTTCGGTCTCTTGAGAAGGAACCGAGAACTACAAAACTATGAAATTGTTTCTCGAGAGTTATGGGAATGATAGATGAGAGGTGTCATTCTCATTTACAAGCATACATATATATAAGGAAATTGTTCATGGGCCATGGGCCAAAAATCCATCAAGCAACCATCCAATTGGGCCGTGGCCCAACACCTGATCGGCCCAGCAAGCGGCTGCCCACGTCCACTTAGTCCATCGATCTGACCCAGCAAAAACCAAAAAAAAAATCGGCCCATGACAACGATATCCTAAAAACACATACAATTGCATAAGTTTAAATGACAAAACATGAGAAACATATATAAATATAAACGTGTAACAAAGAAAATGTATGTAACGATATTGAACGTGGTTTTGACGAGAGAAACGTAAGAAAATGAAAAGAAATGCGTAAAATATGTTAGTTACGAGGGTAAAATAATCACCCTATCACATCCCTAAACTTAAATGGTTGCTTGTCCTCAAGCGACGAAAAAGAAAGAATAAAAATTTTCACGAAGCTAGTTACGAAGTTAGCCACTCTTCAAAGAGGAATTGTTAGTTGGTCGTTGTTTCCCAAAAAATGACATATGTTAGAAAACCAAATATTTATGTAGTTATCCTTGCTAACTTGACATCTTGTGTTAAAAATGAATGAGTGTTGCATAGTTAGCTAAGCTATGTTATTTCTCCATGCTTATTGGTTGGCTCGAGACTTGTTTAAGGATAAAGGTGTTTGGTGTGCAGTGTTCCTTGTACACCTGCGTCTTTTGGAGTGGCACAATTTTTCTGCCATCTTCTCATATTGAGGTATGGCTTAGGCCAATTTTGGCCTAAGTGTTATTTTGACGAACCGTCAAGTGTCTCAACTATGTGAGTTTTTGCGAGGGTGGTTTGGGTAAGAAGTAAGATGAAAAAAAGTAACAGGGAAAGAGAAATTTTTTTTTGGGTGAGTATTTTGTTAGTGCTTGCTAGTGCTATTTGCACTTTAGTAGCTTTGGGGGGGGGGGGGGGGGTTATCCATCCCTAAACTTTAGAATTTTGCTTGTCCTCAAGCAAACAAGAGGGTATTGCTTAGAGGATGGTTAGAGGAGGAGACTGATTAAAACAGCTGAACCAAAAGAATATTCAACAAGCTTTCTTTTTAGAGAGTTAGTGTATAGGGGTTAGTGAGCTGTCTGCATGGAAGAATCTACATATGTTAGCTTACATGCATACTAAAATTTTAACCTCAAGGAGTCATGAAAGTAAAGGTGCGTTCATAAAAAAAATATGAGAAAAGAGGAATGATGAATCCCTAAATGGTTGTGAAAACAATAACTCAACTGTGTGACAACTTTGCACTTCCGAAGTGGCAACTAAGTAACTAAGGTATTTGCAAAAAAAAAAAAATTTGTTTATTGAGGACTAAAAAAAATGGAACTTTGGTATGCGTGGCAAAAGTTAGGAGACGATAAAGGAAAGATGGCCACAAGATTTGTAAAAAAAAATATTCGCCGTCCGTATCCAGAGGCTTGATCAAAAGTTTTTGGTAACTATTAAATCCATAGATGTGACATACATAGCTACATACTTGCTAAAAAAATTAACCAAAACCGCAGCCTACGGCTGTGTTGTAGTACCAAAAAGCCAACAGCCATGGGGTGTGTACCCAGATGCGCCAAACAACCTGAATTGGCTTAGTTAATAAGCCGTTAATGAACTGCGGTTAAAATAACCACTGAGTGGAACAATATGCATGATGATAGAAAAATAAAATGATCCATTTGCATGCATACGACCATTATTAACTTATTGATCACATGTGGTGTAATGAGTAACTTTTTAGGTCGTTTTGAACAAAAGCTCATTGCTGTGGACATGCTTCGGAATCCAACAACCTTGCAGCCGGTTGTACTCAATACACATCCAATAGCCAAAGGTTGATTATGCAAATAAGCTCAATCAGCCATGGGTGGCTTAATGAATAAGCTGGACATGCTCTAGCATGGTGCCAAGTTTCAACAACCGTGGGGTGGTTTACTTGTCGTGTGCTAAAGGTGTATTTAACAAGAAATGATCACATGCATAAGTGCATTATGTGCGTATAAGCCGTGTGTGCATTGCTTAAGGCTTATGGGTGTGTGTGGAGCAAAGGGCCACGGCTGTGTTTTCCATTATAGTCACACAGCCGGGTGCTCAATTGGTACACTTAAGACCACATCCCAAAACGTCAAATGTAAGCACGCATGAAAAGTTAGATTAAGCTAATGAAATTGCAAGAAACTAATCTAGTAAATGAAATTTTGAGCATGCGGGGCAGTGTCTTGTAAAGTTAAGTTAGATAAGGGAGAGAGATAGCAAACCATGGCCTACTGTTGGTAAGTAGGTGGTTGGAGCATTGGCTCCAAGGGTGGCAGGGAGGGGTAGGGTGGTAGGCCGTACAAGAGGTCCCGGTTTATGGCTCGCACCGAATCTCTCCACACGCGGTCGCGGTGGCCATCATATTCTCTGAACTGAAACATCGCTCGGGTCAACCAATTGATCTGGATTTGGTCGTTGTGATGCAGCCGTATGAGCTCTCGGATATCCTGCATCTCAGAGTTAGAGTTAGGTAAATAGTGCTTATTTGGAGCACGGACCATGGTATAAACGTTCTTAAGTGACACAGTGGATGGACCATTTGTGGAGGCGCTGCTTTGGTGTGTAGGTGAATCAGAGGGTGACAGCTTTCCAATTACCCTTTTACCGATTGTCATCTTCTCATTTGAAAAGATATCAGTTGGGAAAACTAAAACTTTAGCTAAGGCCATCAACTTGTGAATAATAGCCGGGTAAAACAAACGACTGTTGATCCTTGTACAACTTAATTTGATGTTGGTGGAAATTAATTTGCCAACATCAAATTGATACCCCTTTAGGATACAATACAATACTAGAATCCTATCGATACTTAACTTCGAATTGTGACTTGTGGGGAATAAAGTGTGTTTTACAAATTGTGCCCATACGTTGGCTTCGGCATTAAGGCTTTTGATCCTAAGATGCCTAACATTTCCCTCGAAGTACCAATCCGAACCCTGAATGGTAAGGGTAGCCAATATGTCTTCTAAGTCCGCTTTTGTCAAATATTTGCTCAAAGCATCGAGCTTGGAGTGTATGTGAGGGTGCGTGCCTAAAATTTTGTGAAAAGAAGCCGGAGAGTAATCTACAATTGCTCCCCGAACATGGATTTGATGAGAATCCCTTATAGACACCTCGGTGTAAAATTCTCGTACCCAGCTTAGGTTATATTGCTCGGGTACGGTACACAAAGCTTCCCACTTATGAGTGGTTATTATATTTCTTATTTTGGGAAACTTAGAAACAGTTTCACCTGGAAATCCCTTGGGTGGGTGTGCCGTTTTATTGCAATATACATTAAAGCGTAAACTAGCGATCTCATTACTAAATAGAGTTAGAGTTGGTACCTCCCCACGAGTGTTTCTAGACGAGCTACCACCTCCGCGAGACTGTGGTAGTGTAGGTGGTACCCATGAGATTGGGTTGGGGGCAGGTGCACTAGGGTTTCGTGCAACCGAAGAACGACGACTATACACATTCCGAATTGGAGGCAGTGGGTTCAGTCTTGGTGGGTTTGTCATGGGTATGGCTGTGACTCTAGCCACTGTTGCCTGTGAGGATGGTGGGGTATAATATGGGTTTGGCATATTTGGTCTTGCGTGGGGTGGTACATACGGAACCGGTTGACCGTAGGCATTGACCATCATCACCGTTGGTTGGATCGAAGGGTTAGCATAAGTGTTTATAGCAGAAAACGGTTGGTCGTGGGTTCTATGAATCTGACCTAAAGCTAGTGGTGGTGGTATCATCTGGGACTGAGCGAGACTTAGGGCTAGGTTTCGATTTGCCTGATCAATGAGGGTTTCCAAAGTGATGGAATTGCCCTTGGTTGGGTCCATAGGCTCATTAGGGGTGCAGTTAAGGTCAAAAGTGGGTTTCGGTTGTGGTGGTGCTTGACTATCGATATCCATAGATATCATTTTACCCTTACCCTTCGAACCGTCGTTGGTGGCTGTTGATATCATCGCCGCCGCCTCAGCGAGAGCGTAGATGGACTCGGATGTCGTGTTTGGGATGAGTTCAACCTCCGTCGTTGCTCGTGATTCTCGATCGGAAACCGGTTCATCGGCAGTGGTGGGGGTGATGTAGGTCCGATTCACCGATCGGGTCCAGCGGCGTTGAGTGCGCTTTTTCTTTCCGGCGCTCCTGTGGCTAGTCATTGTGTGGTTTGAAATCGAAGGTTGCTTACCTTCTTTTATAGCCAGACGGTGGGGGGTGGGTTGTCGCATTGTTGTAGAGATGAAGAAAAGGGGTGGGGGTGGGGTTAGGGTTTCTGGTAATAGCGAAGAGAGGGGAGAAAAAGGGGGTGGCGGTGATGGCGATCGTGGTGGCAGATGGTGGCAGGGGGAGTTCAGATTGTACTTGCGGCCGTCAAAGGTACGAGGGTGGCCGGTGGTGGTCGCCGATTCGATCTTCGATAGTTGATGGGAGCGGGGGGGGGGGGGTAGTTAAGTCGAAGGCGGCGATGGTGATGGTGGGTGCAGGGGTCAGCGCAGAGGTCAGAGGAGTACGATGTCGTACCTGCCGTTGTCGAGCGTACGAGATTCGTCGGCGAAGTCGCCGGCAGGTGCCTTTGTTTTGACCGGCGATGAGAGCTGCGAGAGAGAGAGCAGAGGTCTGTGGATTTGATTGAAAAGGAGAAGAAAAAAAATGACCCTGATCTTCTGCATGGGGTATATATCCGGCGCCTCCAAAAAAATTGAGAAGATGTCAGTGCATTCAATGCACTGATAAAATAAAAAAAAATTTATATTAATTCTTTATGTAAATAAATAAAAATCAGATTTATCTAAAACTTGGTAGTGTTTTAAGAAAAGTTGGGCTCAAAAACTTAGTTGTAGGAAAAAAATATTTACGAATTGGGCCAAATTTTTGTGGGTATTAGACAGTGGGCCGCAAAATAAAATGACGAGAGGAAATTACAAAAAGACATTGGGGTTTGCGAAAAATTGTCTTCCGTTATTTTTAAAGCTTGGTAAAAATTTGGAAACGAAATTTAATCGTTTTTTGCTGTTTCTGATGTTTCTAACGATGTGTAAAAGGGTTTTATTCGTTGGCCGTTTACCTTGAAAGTTGTACCCTTTTCAGGGTCAATTAATTCGATAGCTCCGTAGGTGTGAACCTTTGCTATCGTAAACGGCCCCGTCCATCGGGAACTCAATTTCCCTGGAAATAATTTTAATCTGGAATTAAATAACAGTACTTGCCGACCTTCTGTGAGTTTCTTAGGAATAATTCTCTTGTCGTGCCATTTTTTCGTTTTTTCTTTATAAAGCTTGGCATTTTCATAAGAGTTATTTCTAAGTTCCTCCAGCTCACAAATTTGTAAAAATCTTTTCTTTCCAGCTTCGTCAGGACTCATGTTTAATTCCTTGATGGCCCAGTAAGCCTTGTGTTCTAATTCTAAGGGCAAATGACAGGCTTTTCCGTAAACTAACTTATACGGGGACATCCCTATAGGAGTCTTATAGGCAGTCCTATAAGCCCATAAGGCATCATCCAACTTGGATGCCCAATCCCGTCTATGTGGTTTAACCACTTTAGCCAGGATCCCTTTTATTTCTCTGTTAGAGAGTTCGGCTAATCCATTGGTCTGCGGGTGGTAAGCGGTGGCTACCCTGTGCCTAATGTCATACTTTTCCAGGACTTCTTCCAACATTTTATTTATAAAATGGGTACCCTCATCGCTGATCAGGGCACGTGGGGTACCAAATCTTGAAAAAATGTGCTTTTGCAGAAATTTAATTACTGTTTTTGCGTCATTGGAATGGCAAGCCATAGCTTCCACCCATTTAGACACATAGTCTACAGCTACTAAAATGTAAGAGCAATTGTTTGAGATTGGGAATGGTCCCATGAAATCAATGCCCCAAACGTCAAATAATTCTATTTCTAAAATTCCATTTAGAGGCATCTCATTTCTGTGGGAAATATTCCCACTTCTCTGACATTCATTACAGCTTTTTGCAAAACTGTAAGAGTCTTGGTGTAAAGTAGGCCAAAAAAAACCTGACTGCAGAATTTTAGCAGCTGTCCTACTTCCACTGAAGTGACCTCCACAGGGTCCAGAGTGACAGTGATGGATAATCTGAGTGGTCTCCTCCTTAGGGACACATCTCCTAATCATCTGATCTGCACAAATTTTAAATAAAAATGGGTCATCCCATAAATATTTTTTTGAATCAAAAATTAATTTTCTTCTTGCATGCTTATTTAACTCTTTAGGAATAATCCCACAAGCTAAATAATTGACAATATCCGCAAACCATGGTACTGATAATTGTTTTACAGAAAAAATCTTTTCATCTGGAAATGTCTCACAGATGTCAGTACTAGGTTCTGGATTGTCTTGCTTTTCTAATCTGGACAAGTGGTCAGCAACTTGATTATTTATGCCCTTTCTGTCAACAATCTCCAAATCAAATTCTTGTAACAACAAGATCCACCTTATTAGCCTTGGTTTTGCATCTTTTTTAGAAATAAGATACTTGATGGCAGCATGGTCAGTATGAATTATAACCTTGGTTCCCATTAAGTAAGATCTGAATTTTTCAAAAGCAAAAACCACAACTAATAATTCTTTCTCAGTGGTGGTGTAATTAATTTGAGCATTATTGAGAGTTTTACTGGCATAATAAATGGAATGAAAAATCTTTTCTTTTCTTTGTCCCAATACTGCTCCAACTGCCCAGTCACTAGCATCACACATAATCTCAAAAGGTTTTGTCCAGTCAGGTGTGACTACTACAGGGGCAGTGACCAATGCCTTTTTCAAAACATTAAAAGCAATTCTACATTCTTCATTAAAATCAAATGCATGGTCTTGTTGCAGCAATAAACAAAGAGGTTTTGAAATTTTAGAAAAATCTTTTATAAAACTTCTATAAAAACCTGCATGTCCAAGGAAACTTCTGATTCCTTTGACTGTAGTTGGTTCTGGTAATTTTTCAATTACTTCCAACTTTGCTCTATCTACCTCTATACCTCTTTTGGATATGAGATGCCCTAACACAATTCCCTCTTTGACCATAAAGTGGCATTTTTCCCAATTTAAAACCAAATCAGTTTCTTCACATCTTTTAAGAATCTTTTCCAGGTTTTGTAAACAATCATCATATGATGTCCCATATACAGAAAAATCATCCATAAAAACTTCCATGGAGTTTTCTAACATGTCAGAAAAAATAGACATCATACATCTTTGGAAAGTGGCAGGTGCATTGCATAATCCAAAAGGCATTCTTCTAAAAGCAAATGTCCCATAAGGACAAGTAAAAGTGGTCTTTTCCTGGTCATCAGGTGCTATGGCAATTTGATTGTAACCAGAATAACCATCTAAAAAGCAGTAAAATTCCTTTCCAGCTAATCTATCTAACATTTGGTCAATGAAAGGTAAAGGAAAGTGGTCCTTCTGAGTGGCTTTGTTGAGTCTTCTGTAATCCATACAGATTCTCCAACCTGTGACTGTCCTGGTGGGTATGAGTTCATTTTTATCATTTGTGATTACAGTTACCCCACCCTTCTTAGGTACACATTGTACAGGACTAACACATGTACTAGTGGCAATAGGATAAATGATACCAGCATCTAACCATTTTAGAATTTCCTTTTTGACAACATCTTTCATTACTGGATTGAGTCTCCTTTGAGGCTCAACAGAGTTGAAATTTTTATCTTCTAAAATGATCGTATGTTGACAAATTGTAGGGCTTATGCCCTTCAAATCAGCAATGGTCCATCCTATGGCCTTGGTATGAAGTTTAAGCATCTGAACTAATTTTTCTTCCTGATCTGCTTCTAAGGAGGATGAAATAATGGCAGGCAACTTCCCTGAGTCTCCCAAAAAGGCATATTTTAAATTGGATGGAAGTTGTTTTAGCTCTAAGTCTGGTGCAACTTCTAAGGATGGGACCAGAGTTTTCCTATCCTCATTCTCAAAAACTTCAAATGCAGCAGTTACTAAGGGTACTTCCTCAATCTCATCTTCTGCCTCATCATCAGTGTCTGCATCCCACAAGATTTCTCCTAAAGTCTTTTCCTCACACTAGGTTTCTATTTCACTCAAGGTGGAACACTCTTCTCTCTCATCAGGGTATTTAAGAGAATCTAACACATTAAAAGTCACCCTTTGGTCATGGACTCTCATGGTCAACTCACCCTTCTGGACATCTATCAGTGTTCTTCCTGTTGCTAGAAAAGGCCTTCCTAAAATGATAGGGACTTCTTGATCTACTTCACAATCTAAGATGATGAAGTCTGCAGGAAAAATAAATTTATCTACTTGTACCAAAACATCCTCAATCTTGCCTTTAGGCCAAACTATGGACTTATCAGCTAACTGAATAGATATAGTGGTAGGTCTTGCTTCACCTATTCCTAGGGTAGTAAAGACAGACAAAGGCATAAGGTTGATGCCTGCTCCTAAATCACATAGGGCTCTCCTAATGGTCTTACCTCCTATGGAACAAGGGATTGTAAAACTTCCTGGGTCTTTCATCTTAGGGGGAATTTTCTTGGTTAACAGAGCACTACATCCCTCAGTCAGAGCTATAGTCTCATACTCAGTCAGCCTTTTCTTTTTGTTCAAAATATCTTTTAAAAACTTTGTGTAATTTGGCATCCTTTCAATTGCTTCCAACAAAGGTATGTTGATATGCAATTGTTTGAAAACATCAAGAAATTGTTTAAATTGAGCTTCCTCTCTCTGATTCCTTAACCTTTGAGGGTATGGAATATAAAGGGGGACCTGAGTAGGAGTGGTAGTCTTTTGAGGTGTAGGTGATGGTGATGGTGAAGGTGTGACATAGACAGATTTTATCACAGTGGTGGATAAAGTGGTGTCTGTCTTTATGGGAAGTGTGTTACTAATGATCTTGGGACTGTCACCAGATTGTGACACATCCTTACTGATGTTCCTCTGAGATCTCCATTCTGTCCATGTAGAGGTTACAGGAGACAAAAGTGGAAAGTCAGGGACAGGTGAGGTGAAAGCTGACTCAGCTGGAGTAGGTGAGTCAGTGTGTGTTGGAGTGGAAGAAGATGATGCAAAATTCTTTTCAGGATTTTGACTCTTCTTTTCAGACTTACCCAAGACTTTTCCACTTCTTAAAGTTACAGCCTTAACTTGCTCTTTTCCTGGTCTCTGAGGAATCTCAGTGTCACTAGGTAGAGAACCAGCCGACCTATTCCTAATCTCTAGAGCCATTTGACCCACTTGGGTCTCAAGGTTTTTAATGGATGCTTGGGTTTGAGAAATAAACCCTTTCATCATGGCTTCTAGTGAAGGCTCAACCTGTTAGTTTTGCCTTGGTAGATATCTAGGAGATGTGGTCTGTTGGTGATTTTGTGAGTGGTTGTGTGAAGTGTGTTGAAATCTAGGTGGTTCCTCATCTTGAAAATGAACACGCTTTTGATTTTGAAAATGTGACTGTCCCTGGTTTTGAAAATTGGACTGTCTTTGCTGTTGAGGATACTGGTTAGTCTGACCTTGTATCCTAGGCAATTGTGGGTTAAGAGAGGGGCTGTTCCATTTTAAATGTGGATGATCTCTCCATCCAGGATTGTAGGTTGGTGAAAAAGGTCCAGTTTTGTCATTATTACCAATGTAATTGACTTTTTCCGGATTTCCAGGACAATTATCAAAAAGATGATTTTCACCATAATAAGCACATTGGACAGGTAACTCGGATGCCTCAGAAGCATCAATACCAGACATCACTTGTTTCTTGGTAGTGAGATTCTTAAGCATCACTGCCATATCACGTACTTGGGTAGCAAGTGTTGAATAAGTATCATTGTTCTTGACACCAGTTAGTTGTAAAGGTTTTGCACGAGAGTCTGCCCAGTGGCCATTGTTATTTGAAATTTTTTCAAGGATATTGTATCCTTCATTGTAAGAACTTGCAGTAAAAGCTCCTCCTGCAGTAGCATCAAGCATTTGTCTGGCTGGGTAATTCAAGCCATTATAAAATGTCTCTAGCTGAATGCAGTAGGGAATGCCATGGTGAGGGAATTTTCTCAACAATTTTTTAAATCTTTCCCAGGCTGTGGGAACTGTCTCATCATCATCTTGTTGGAAGGTGCAGATCTCATTTCTAGACTGAGCATTTCTTAGTGGTGGAAAATATTTTTTCAAAAATACTTCAGCCATCTGGTCCCATGTAAAAATAGAGTTTGGTTTTAAAGAATAGTACCAGGCTCTGGCATGATGACTTAATGAAAAAGGAAAAAGTTTTAATTTTAAAGCGTCATCAGAAATTCCTCGAAGTCTAAATAATCCTGCAATTTCCAAGAATGATCTGAGATGAGCATGTGGGTCTTCTTTTGACAGTCCTGCAAATTGACCATTATTCTGTAACATCTGAAACATCACAGTTTTTAGCTCAAAATGCGGGACATTGCATGTTGGATCACGTATTTCTGTTTGCAACTGATGTACAATAGGAATGGCATAATCCATCATACTGTTATCTTTGGAGTTTGCTAGACGAAAGATGTGTTGTTCTGCATCTTCAATGTGCTGATTATTATTAAGAGGTGGTGGAGGATTTCGTAAAATTCCATTAACTGGATTTTCTTGCTGAACTTGTGGTCCAGGTTCCTGAATGATAGGTACAGGACCAGCATGTGGTTCTGCCACACGTGGTTGGATGTCTTGCAACCGATTTCTACCATTACCTCCAGGAGGTGGTGGTAGAGGTGGAGGTAGACCATCATTGTTGTACCTCCCATCAGGTGGGTTTCCAGGAAATGACAGTTCTTCTAAAAATGCGTTTTCTTCTTCCATTGCAGACGAAGTAGAAGCTTGCAAATTTCTTTGCTCCCTTTTACGACGTCTAAAAGTTCTTTCGATATCGGGGGCTAGATTGAAAAATTCCCCACGTGATTTTCTTTGCATAAACTAAAAAAATATTTTTGTTCGTTTTGTTTTTTTTTTCGAAAATATATAATTATATATAAATTCTCTTTTTTTTCTTTTCTCAACAAGGTGGTAGAAAAATTAACTCTCTAAAACTAAAATTGAAAAATTGTTTTGTTGCTTCCCGTCAGCGGCGCAAAAAACTTGTTGATCTGATTTCAGGACCCCCTGTTCTTTTATGATTTTATTTTATTTAATTGAACGGACGAAGCCAGAAACAGGTGTGCAAAAAGAAATAAAACAAGTAACCTTCGGTCCAAGTATAAACCTCCAATTACTGTCGTTTTTCTTGAAAACAAGTAATAAAATGGTACAAGTACCAGATATCGTTCCCACAAGGAAGCAGTGAAAACAATCTTTCGATATTCAGTTTTTGTGAAAGTTAACTTCAAATGGGGTTTGGATGAAAAAGTATTTGGTTGGTTGGTTGATTATGAGCTACTTTAAGAGAACAATTATAAAAAGGAGCAAGGGGTGTAAAGTCTTTTAGATGGAATAAAAATAGATAAAGTGGATAATAAGTAGTTTAATAATCTCAATTATGCAGAAATGATATCCAAGTAACTTCTGAAAAGTTATCACATTTTCATATAGCCCAATTATTTATTGATGAGTTTAGATGCAATCTTTAATGAAATGTTAAAATATATTAAAAATCAACACTTACGTAATCTCTGAAAGATTAACACATTTTCATGCATCTGACTCATTGTTAAATAATTAGTTATAATCTTTAATGGGATACTAGATCTGATACCAACTTCAGGGATAGTGCCAATTGTAATCCCTTAAGAGACTAACACATTTTCATGTCCTTGGATTATTACTAGTTAATTATTAGACATACTCTTTAATGATTTGCTAAAGACGTGAGATAATAGCAACGAGTGTTGTCACCCACTCATATATCCCCAAAATAACATTTTAGTAACTTCTGAAAAGATACCGCATTTTCGTACATCTGGTTAACCGGTAAAAATCCAAGGACAATCTTTAATGAGGCATTTAAACTTGAAGTGGTAAAAAAATTGAGTTTATATAAAAGACTTTTTTCTTTACCAAATTAATATTCCATCTTAAACCTTACACCCCAAGCTATGAAATTAGCCTATCATGCTTGGGTGTGTTTTACGACTATTTTTTAAACCAATAATTGATTGAACAAGAAAACGTTAGTACCACAAGGATAATTATAAAATGCAATAATAAAAAACAGTTGATAAGATACGGTTACTGGAAGTGACCAGTTGAATTTAAAAACAAGTGATAAGGTGCAGGTACTGGAATTGACCAGTGAAAATTGAAACAAGTGATATAAAAGTAAACTGGAGATTTGACCAGTTCTACGCACGTAATTAAACACAATTAAAAGAAAGGTAACTTAACGTTAGCCAACACTTATATGTCTATGTATATCTATGCGTATATATATATTTTTAATTATATGAGTTTAACATGCAAGCATATATATATATAACTACTTGTTAATGCCAAAAATTGCACTAAATACGTCGTAAAAGGTTTGTGAGGCAAGACCGTCGAAAGAAAGTAATTCTATTTAACAGAACGTGCGATAATAAAAAGAAAAGGAGACAAATCAATTGATGACGCAGGAAAAACCTCAAGAGCGAGGAAAAAACCTGCGGTCGACTAAGGGATAGCCGACATTGCACTATGCATCACCAAACAGGGGTGATATCCTTGAAGTTTACAATGAGTGTCGTACGTTTACAGTGGAAATACTTGTATGATCGAATGTAAATTACAAGTATTATGATGTATTCTAAGCTAGAGAGAGTATAATAGTTGCTTCCATAGTTGTCTCTTGTCTTGATCGTAGTCCGAGTGTTGTTTATATAGCTTCTTTCATAACGGTCGTGCTTTTAATGTTTCCAACGGTCATAACGGACGTGCATTGATGACACTTTAATGATAACGGTCGTAACGGTCGTAACGGTCGTAACGGTCGAGTATTAATGTCTTCAACGGTTATAACGGTCGACGCATTTAATAGGATTAACTCTTCGCCTTGATGATCTTGGACTGAGTCTTTAACTGAAGACGAGATATCCGGCAACGGACGATTTCCTGTAATAAATAAGAAAACTTACGACAAAGGTTACCGTTAGTCAAATATCGTACGACATATATGCACAATATTCGTTCGATATCTTATTACATTCGTTCGAGGGCATTACTAGGTTTATCTCAGGACCTTATCATAATACAGGATTATGATCTTACGATTCGAGTCATCGTCGTACGTTGCGTAGAATTTTACCCAAACACTACTCAAACACACAATTTCAATGGTATAAGAATGCAAAATAAAGGAAAATGATACGTAGATTAAACGAGTTAATATGATGCCAAACACTTGGTATGACTTTCGGGAATACAAAAGTGTGCTACCAAACCCGAAAGCAAACGATACCAAGTGTTTCAAAAGAGTCGTCCGGCCTCACCACGAGGAAACCCGAACTTAAACCATAGTATCAATGATATTCTAACGAAAAGTAGCTAGCTATGCTGTGCTTGGTTTCGGTCTCTTGAGAAGGAACCGAGAACCACAAAACTATGAAATTGTTTCTCGAGAGTTATGGGAATGATAGATGAGAGGTGTCATTCTCATTTACAAGCATACATATATATAAGGAAATTGTTCATGGGCCATGGGCCAAAAATCCATCAAGCAACCATCCAATTGGGCCGTGGCCCAACACCTGATCGGCCCAGCAAGCGGCTGCCCACGTCCACTTAGTCCATCGATCCGACCCAGCAAAAACCAAAAAAAAATCGGCCCATGACAACGATATCCTGAAAACACATACAATTGCATAAGTTTAAATGACAAAACATGAGAAACATATATAAATATAAACGTGTAACAAAGAAAATGTATGTAACGATATTGAACGTGGTTTTGACGAGAGAAATGTAAGAAAATGAAAAGAAATGCGTAAAATATGTTAGTTACGAGGGTAAAATAATCACCCTATCATCTGTGCAGGTTTTCCGAATCGGAAAACGAGAACTGAATTTCCAGTTCAAATTTTCCGAATCGGAAATTGTACCTTCTCCGAATCGGAAAATACCCCTTTTCCGAATCGGAAAACATTGTTTTCCGAATCGGAAAACATTGTTTTCCGAATCGGAAAACGGGCTTCTGATTTGGGGTTTTGCTCCTTGAAATATCATTTTCCGAATCCTAGTTGCCTTTTTCCGAATTCAGCATTTTCCGAATCGGAAAACGTGCTTTTCCGCATCCACCAATTTTGAGCCAAATCCGATTCGGAAAACGTCAGTTTCCAGATCGTATTTCGCCTCTTCGAGCCGGAACTCTTGCAAAATTGTTCCCCGAATTCGACACCTAGCTACTTTTCAAAACCTTTTAAATCTCGAAGCTATTTGTGTCACGAGGCGCTCAAAATACCTGTTTTTCCAAAACCTTTCTTTTAAGCCAAGTGAGTCATACGAGGAGATCCTCTAAGTGAGTGAGAAATGTCGAAAGAGATCATCGGAATCGGATCCGAATCTCGCCCTCCCGTCCTAGTGATGGGCGAGTATCTACAGTGGAAACGCAGAATGATACACTTCCTCGATCTGTTGGATGAGAATCTGACGAAGTCCATTCGCGAAGGGCCTATCAGACCGACCGTCACTGTTGCTGCAGTCCCTAGAACCGATACTTGTCCCGAACTACCGGCATACGTGGTTGAGAAGCCTATAGACATGTACAACCCAGAACAGAGAGCCCGACATCTCATCGACAAGCGTGCACTTACCCTATTGATCATGGCTCTCCCAAATGACATGTACGCAAGAGTTGACAGTCTAACCAACGCGCGAGACGTCTGGTTGGAAATTGAGCAACAAATGCAAGGAGGTGATACTGCTTTGGAGAGTCAGAAAGAAAGCGCGCTTAATGCCTACGAAGGCTTCAAGGCTAGGGAAAACGAATCCCTCACAGAGTCTTATCAAAGACTGAATGCCTTCGTCAATGATCTAAGACGGCTCGGGGTTGAGAAAACGAAGTACGAAGTGAATGTTAAGTTTCTGAAGAATCTCATGCCGGAATGGCAAAATTTAGCAATCAACATTCAGTTAAGCCGGAATCTGGGAATTATGGGTCTGCATGACTTATTCAGCATGATGGTTCAACACGAAGAATTCATCACCGGTGGCCGAACCAAGAAAGCAGTCGATCCTCTGGCACTGTCCGCCGTGCCCTTCGGAGGACCAAATTCAGCACCTATCCAACCAATGCCATACAACAATATTTCTCCCCAGTATCATCAAGAGGAATACAATCAAGAGTTCAACTCGAACTATGGCACAAGCATCCAACATCCCGATGAACCTGTGATTATTTCCATTTCAGATGAAGAACTCTTCCATGTGAATGAGTCTCTTGCCCTCATCTCACATAGTGTACAACGACTGAATGCAAACCGTGGATACAACCGATCACGGGGATCAGGATTTCCTAGTGGAGGAAGAATGGGGCAAGGAAGGGGAGGTCATTACCAGCCGGATAGAGCTCAGTACGGAAATTCAGGAAGAGGAAGCTATCAGCAAGGGGGGATCCAGGCATACGATCAGGGAAGTTATCGCAACAACCAAGGGAGGTACAGGGAAGATCAAGGCAGATACAGAGATCAGCCCAGAAGAGACAACACTTACCTAGACTATCAAGGAGGCCCAGGGAATCAAGGAGATTGGAGAGGACAGGTCTCAGACATCAACTACCGAAGCAGCTTGAGGCAATATACTCCTGAGTCTGGGTATATCGATCGTCAGGGATATGAGAGCGGGTATGGAGGAAGACATGAGAGTGGAAGGCTAGATCAAGGACCAGGCTATGGGTATGAGCAGAATAGAGGTGATCGAAGGTCAGATGAGAGAATGGATCACGGGAAAAGTAACTACAACGGAAGCGATTCCAGGGGAAACAGTTCCAGGCAAGTTCAGAGGGAAGATCAACAGATTCAAGCTGAACAAGGAATTCAACGGTCAAATCATCCCCAGGTTCCCATAACCTAGAACCCCGCTCCTCAACAAGCCGCTAGTCCCACTACCACTTGCTACAAGTGTGGTAAGTTGGGACACTACGCTAGAGATTGCTCCGTCAAGGGGTTGCTTTGTTGGTTGATGAAGAGAACTGGGTTTGTGAAGAGGAGAGCTCAGACGAGGATGATCATTTGGTGAAGGGTCTATGCTTGATGGCTGACTTCGAGGGATCAGAAGCCGTTGGACCAAGCACTTATCAAGACATTGATCCGTCTGAGGTATCCTCTATTCCAGATATAACTGATACTGTGGCAATGTTGGAATCTAAAATTTGTGAATTAGAGAGATGTCTCCAATCGGAGAGGACTCTCGTCACGAAATTTAGAATCGACAGTGCAATTTACAAAAGCTCTCTCGAGGATTTGACCATAGTTTATAATCGTGAGTCACTTGAGTCTGGCATTAGAGAGTCCAATTTAGCAAACAAACTTGGTTGTCTTCAAAAAGCCCATGAAGAACTTAACAGTGATCATGGGGAGCTCAACATTAAATTCCAGTTACTTTCAAAAGAAAGAACTCGGTTGTTTTCAAAAATCCAAGAGCTTGAGGACAACAATTTCAAAAGAGGACAATCTGAACAGACTTTAAGTATCCTCACTCAGCATGCCAAAAAGAATCCTTTTTATAAAGCCAAACCCGGCCTAGGTCTATCTGAAAACCATGTTTTAGATAAAGCACCTTCTCATCTATACAATTTTGAAGATATGGCTGCCTCCAAGCCCAAACCTGCCCTAGTAGGAGGACATGTGACCGAGGAATTCGTTAGGCAGTCTGTCACTTACACCGAAGTTATAAACGGTGAGACCATAACAAGAACCACCAGTCCAACGAACAATACCTCTAGCAGTCCACCCACTAGCCCACCTCCTAATAGACCAATCTTTGTTCCGGCTAGTGATCCGACCAACTCTGAACCCACATGGGAAGGCATTAAGGCCAGAACCCCTAGAGTAGCAATGCCCCCATCAACTATACAGACCTGAACTCAAGCTATGATACTAGGGAAATGGAGTTTTCAGAGGAGACCTTAGTTATCTCACCGAGGATACTTCCGCAACTAAGAGTCCCGACCTAGTCAGGCTAGAAAAGGAGGTGTTTGCTCTTAGGTTAAAAGCCATGGATTTGGATGCATGTCAACATCAGATCTTGAATCTGAAAGTAATTGTTTCGGAGAAGGACACCTTGGTTTGCACTCTGGAAAAAGACTTGCTCGAGGCCAAATGCCGAGAGAATTAGGCTTTCTTCAGAGTGTGAGACCGCAACCTCGGCTTTTACTGATTTCCAAATCAAGGTTGCGGATCTTCAAACTCGATACGTTCTCCTGGATATCCAGTTTGAACTTTTAAAAGAACTTGATCATGATGAAAGGATAATGTATCGCCGATCTTTAAACAACCAACTTGTGTCTAACTCCATTTTGAAAAGGAAAGTTATGAATCTTGAAAACCTTTACTGTTCAGACTCAGTTGATGATAAGACTGTTCCAATCCCTAACCATCCAGTAGCCAATCCCCAACCCAAACCTGTCATAGATATTGAGGACCATTGCTCCATAGTCTCGGATGATGATGAACCCCCTAATTCACACCACAGGATAGCTGAACCCAAGAATGTCCATGATCCAAATATTGAATATGATATGAAGGTGTTTTTAGATGAAGGTGATGATCCTTCAGGCTTTATTCCAAAGAAGCCAAAATCTGTTGTTGTCAAATCTGAGATGCCTACTGAGTCACGAGCTCCTATTTCTGAGAAAAGTAACCCTAAGGGTGAAAAATGTATTGGTACTGACAAGGGTAAGTCAGTTAAGCCTCACGCACCCAAAGGACTCTAGAAAAAGAATTCAAAGTCTAACGATGCTCGTAACTCAGTCAAGCCCATTAAAAACCTTGACTTGAAGTGGGTGAGACCTCTCAGTTACAACCCAATCAACCTTTCAATTCCACAAAACCTAAATTTTCTAAAATATCATCTGGAAAAGGTGGCAACTCCATTCCCACAAAGCCGTCCTCTAACTCACACCGTGCTTTTCATGCAGATGCGAGGAGGAAAGATGGTGGACAGAATGTGAAGCCACCAAGAAAGGATCATCATGGAAGGAACAACTCTTTTTCTGCTTTCCTAAGAAGCATAGTCCTAGCCGTGCGGGTTTAGGCTATGCTACACCTAGTGTAGGAATGAATTCGAACATGTCTGTTAATTATAATCGCAACTTAAACGATGCCTTTAATACTTTTCGCAATGACATGTGCTTTATGTTTGATAATTTCCTGCGTTATGGTGTGTCTAACTCTTTCTATGCTCCTCAATCTAATGTCAAGTCCCAAAAGAGAAGGGGAAGAAAAAGAGGGAAAGCTAAGTCCTCTTCGTCAGTGAAGTCCCCTCCGCCTAAGGAGAAATCCGAAAAGGGGACTACACCGACTGATTTATCTATCTCTAACCCAAAGGAACCCATTTGGCAATGGGTCCCTAAACAAGCTTAGTCTGTCTTGCAGGTCAGTCATGTGTGGTACTTCGATTCCGGCGCATATAGACACATGACTGGTCAGAGATCCTTCCTTTTCGACTACGTTGAAAGGTTTGAGGGATATGTTAAAACAACCGACAAGACACCTAAGCCAATGGTAGGTTATGGGAAAATTACGGATGGGAGATACATCATCAAAGATGTAAGGTATGTCGAGGGGTTAGGTTACAACATGTTCAGCTCCAGTCAGTTCTGTGACAACGGATACTGGGTGAAGCAATTCCAATACGGAAGCGACGTGAATGATGAAGACAACAACGTCATCCTTAGTGCACGGAGGAATGGCAATCTTTACTCCACCGTCTTCCGTTCAATCCCTCAGACACACCCACAGTTTGAAGCAATTTCTGATCCGAGGATTGCAATCTGTTTGCTCGCAAAGGCATCAAAGGAGGACAGTTGGTTATGGCATCGAAGACTCTGCCATCAGAATTTCAAAGACATGAACAAGCTGGTTTCGAAAAATCTCGTCAAGGGACTGCCGGAGACTCGCCTTTCCAAGGATACCTTGTGTCCTGCTTGCAAACAAGGAAAGATGACGAGAAGCTCTCATCCACCAAGGATGGACACGAATAGCAAGAGTCCCCTTGACATGATTCACATGGATTTGTGCGGACCTACAAGAACTGAGAGCCTAGCCAGAAAGAAATACATGTTAGTTCTCGTTGATGAGTTCTCTAGGTTCACCTGGCTTGAGTTCCTACGAGCCAAGTCTGACGCTGCCGATCGAATCATTGCCTTCATCAAGCGGATTCAAGTTCTCTTGGGTCGCCGAGTGAAGAAGTTGAGAAGTGACAACGGGACCGAGTTTCGCAATGCAAAGCTGCAATCCTTTCTTGAAGACGTGGGAATCTCTCACAACTTCTCAGCCGTGCGCACTCCTCAACAAAATGGGGTAGTGGAAAGGAAGAACCGGACGTTGGTCGAAGCAGCGAGATCCATGATGGCTCATTCTGGTGTCCCTCAATCATTTTGGGCTGAAGCAGCATCAACAGCATGTGTTAGGCAGTTTTCCCTGCCCAGGAGCAAGGAAAACAGAAACGACCGTGAACTGTGAGGTTCAACTAGAAAATAGAACCAGGCGCAAGTATACACCTTGAACTACTGTCGTCCCTTAACAAGTAATAATGGTAAGTAAATACCAGATATCGATCCTCAGGGAAGGTTTTGTGCAAAAGTCTTTTTAGATGAAAGTCTAGTTCGTAAAAGATGATTTCAGATGGCGAATTCGAGGATTTTGACCGATGCTGTTTAAGCAAATGGTGAATGATTGGTTGTAAAATCTATCAGAGAAAGAAGCACAGGGTGCAAGGGTCTGGTGAGACACAGGTGATCTAGAAATAATCCTATGCTTACTGAAGGTCCAACTACTGGTTTGACCGGCCTCCTAAGAGTACACACAAGTCAACGTGCATTCAGAGGTGATATATTAGTCACGAATCCTAGCACAACACAGTGTTACCAATCTCACTAGATGAGTATAGCACAATTAAGTACTAAAGCTACTTTTAGCCTCCTCACGTCTATTACAGATGTTTAACATAAATCCTAACTCTGAAAGCTAGTGCACTTTCATGTACTAAGTTGGTCGTCAATCAACTAGGTACAATCTTCAATGAAATGTCAAACACCTGCAATAAACAGTTAGATTACAACAGTAAAGCACAGGATATACTTTCACACCGATAACGGTCTCAACATTTCCTCACACCCCAAGCTAAGGCAATTAGCCTATCATGGCTCGGATTCTTCTCGCGAAAGATGTGAGTACTGGAATCTTAAATGGCAGATATAATAAATGCTGGAATGTAAAGACTGGATGATGACCAGTAGGATTGCTGATAAGTAAATTGCGATTAATATAAATTGCAGAAATAAAGCAGAATGGTAGTTATTACACAATACGTTCTCTTCGATGAGAGAAACAGAGTGTATATAACTCCAATAAAATAAAAGCAGGTAAATTGCTTGTAATGTAAATAACTAGAAATTAAATACTGGATGAAATGACCAGTTTGAGAGCAGGAAAGTAAATACTGGAAAAGTGACCAGTAGGAGTGCGGGAAAGTAAACACTGGAAAGATGACCAGTAAACGGCAATAAAGTAAATAACTGAAATATAAATTGCAGAAATAATGAACACTGGAAAGTTGACCAGTACAATAATTGAAAGCAAGGTAAAGAACTTGATAATTATCACACAATACGTTCTCTTCGGTGAGAGAAACAGAGTGGGAATAATTATAAGTTGGCAGTTTTATAAATAACACTAGTAAACAGATTAATAACAGTTCAAGAAAATAGCTTTGTTTGGAAGAAAAGTAACTAAAAGTACTGAAAGTACTTAGAAGGTACAACAAAGTACCAAAGTCTAGATTTAGACTTTGTACTTTAAGGATGGAAACTTGTAAGGGAAGTTTACTTGTAAAGAAAGCTTTAGAAAATTAGTTACTTGCAATGCAAGTTTCGAACTAAAATCTTTGTAAAAACACGGTTTTGATGACCGGTGGAATTTCAATAATAAGAGAAGTGACCAATTAGTGATTACCACACAATACGTTCTTCACTATTAGAAATAAATCTAATTTGGAAGAAACAGGGTGTAAGTAATTTCAATAAAACAGTATCTAAATATTTAAAGTGACTAAAAATTAGTAACTTGTGATGAAAGTCACAAAAATGCCAAAAAGTCTTTTAAAAGTACAACAAAGTACTTAAAGGTACTAAAAAGTACAAGGAGGTACAAAGTCTAGATTTGACTAAAGTTAGTACCTTGTGATGGAAGCTTAAAAAGGAGTTACTTGCAAGGCAAGTTTCGAGCTAAACACTTGTAAAATGTGAACTTGGTAACCGAACGATGATTTGAAAATTAAAGTAAGCTAGTTTTGAAAAAGCAAACGACTTTCAAATTTAATAAAAACGCAAGTTTTGTTGTTCAACTTCGGAAATTGTTTTGACAACGGTAAAATATCGTACTTGGTAAAATCGAGTCTTTGATACACACACTTTGGTGATCTTCGAAAATAGGAGCCAAAATAAAATAACGAGAACTTGTTTGAGAAGTAATAACCGAGAGTTGGAAACACGATGTAATTAAAAGTACTTCGGAGATTATATTAATTTAGAAAACGTAACGAGAACAAGTGAAACGATGCTTAGGAACCGAATTGATTCTAAGCACGACTTAACTTGCCAAAGTAACAAAACACGAGACTACTAAGAACTTCTAACACAAACGAACTAGTGAAGATGAAAAGTTGGTGATTACAAACTACATTTAACCTACTATTTATAATAACTAGTGACTTAGGGACCAAGTTTGTGATTATACATGATGTCATCAAAAGAGAAATGGGCCTTGGCCCTCAAAACGTGGTTGCTGCCTCTATCAGCCCAAAACAGTCCCTAGAAGCCTGGCCCAAATGATTAGGAGTCCAAAAATCCGCTGCCAACAATACTGCGCACTGCTACAGCACTCCTATAGCATCCTGTAGTACTGGGCCATTTTCTGCAAAAACTGTAATTAAGCTACATAAGTACTAAAATTTAATCAAATTAAGCATATTTAACTATAAACTAGTTAGGGTACTACTATATACTAATCTTGCATGAAATGGGACTAAAGTGACACAACGGGCTACCAAAACGGTAAAAAAGTGCACTAAAAGACTCAACATAGGGGTTAGTAAATAACACCTATCAGCATGCTACACGCAGAATCGGACCTTGATCGTTAAGCGGACCGGTAAAACCGCCTACGAGATGGTCGAACAGCGTAAGCCTAACATCGATTACTTTAGAGTTTTTGGATGTAAATGCTATGTTTTAAATGACCGGGATGATTTAGGAAAGTTTGAACCCAAGTTTGATGAGTCTATCTTCATCGGATACTCACATAACTCGAAGGCTTATAGGGTTTTCAACAAACGGACCCGAACCATCCCGGAAAGCTCAAATGTTGATTTTTCCGAAACCGAAACTTATTCCGTTGCAAGTCCAAGTAATGTAAATGCCTCTTTTCCTGAACTGTTCACCGCACCACCGAGCACAGATTCTTCCACTAACTTTTCTGCTTTAGACTTCTTAGACCTCGTAGATTATGATCTACCCACACTCACGGGACCGATTGTAGTTCATGCTCATGCTGGTTCAACCTCTACTTCAGTGACATCCGATGCCTTCGTCACCGAGCCTTCTTCAAGCACATCTACTAACTCAGTGACACCAGAATCGGCGGTCTCTCCCCCGGAAACCTCATCCGCTGCCTCACTGGAACCCGTTCGAGAACAGACTCCTCACCCTGTTCTTGCACCTATCCCGGAAGAAGCTCCACTACCTTCACCTAGTTCAGCTCAGAGAACTTACGCTCAGGTAGTGCGTGAGCTCTGGTTGGAGGCAGCTCCGCAGAATAATCTGGAAGCCGGGTCATCGAGTAGAAACCAGCGAGAGGTCTTTGCCGTGCAAGATGAGAACGTCGCATCCAACAACCAACAAGCTTATGTCACTCTTCCACACACTAGAAAGTGGACTCGAGATCATCCCCCCTCCCAGATCATCGGGAGTCCCTCACAACCTGTCACGACGCGATCTGCAAAGAATGTCGAAAACCTGATTCTATTCGGAGGGTTCCTTAGTGATTTCGAACCTTCGGATGTTTCCCAAGCTCTCTCCGATCCTGATTGGGTTTTAGCAATGCAAGAAGAGCTTGCGGAATTCGAGAGAAACAAAGTTTGGCGTTTGGTAACCAGACCGTGGGGAAAGTCCATAATCGGCCTGAAGTGGATTTTCCGGAACAAGAAGGACGAAAACGATCTCATCATCCGGAACAAGGCTCGATTGGTCGCCAAGGGTTATCGCCAGCAAGAGGGTATCGATTACGATGAGACGTTTGCGCCCGTAGCTCGGATCGAGGCAATTCGGATCTTCCTTGCGTATGCCGCACACAAGAACATGACGGTGTATCAAATGGACGTCAAGTGTGCCTTCTTGAACGGAGTTCTTCAAGAAGAGGTGTACGTCGAACAACCGGAAGGATTCGTCGATCCCAGATTTCCAGACCACGTGTACGTGTTGGACAAGGCGCTTTACGGTCTCAAGCAAGCTCCTAGGGCATGGTACGAAACTCTCACTGATTACTTGCTAGGAGTTGGCTACAAGAAAGGTACAATCGATCCCACTTTGTTTCTTAAGAGATCAGGTAAAGACTTAATTATAGTTCAGATATACGTGGATGATATTATCTTTGCATCTACGAAGCCTGAGATGTGCCAAGAGTTTGAGAACACCATGAAATCCCAATTCAAAATGGGCATGATGGGCGAGTTGACGTTCTTTTTAGGACTTCAAGTTCGACAACGCCCTGATGGCATTTTTATAAATCAAGCCAAATATGTTCAAGATCTTTTAAAACGATTTGATTTCGGTGGTTCAAACTCTGCGGCAACACCAATGCCCAGAAATTTTCAACTAATTGCAGATAGTTCTGGTAAACCGGTTGACCAGAAGACTTATCGGGCAATCATTGGTTCTCTCTTGTATCTCACGGCTAGTAGACCAGACATTGTCTTCTCCACGGGTGTCTGCGCTCGTTTTCAGTGTGATCCACGTGATTCACACCTGTCTGCAGTCAAAAGAATCCTTAGGTATCTGAAGGGCACACCGGATTTTGGCCTTTGGTACCCAAAGGATTCTGGTTTTGAACTAATTGCATATACAGACTCAGACCATGCAGGTTGTAAGCTCAACAGGAAAAGCACATCTGGTGCTTGCCAGTTTCTCAGAGACAAGCTGGTGAGTTGGTCATCCCGGAAGCAGAATTGCGTATCCTTATCCACCGCGGAGGCAGAGTATGTTGCCGCCGCCTGCTGCTGCTCGCAAGTTCTGTGGATGAAAACCCAACTTGCCGACTTCGGATACACCATGCAACGGATTCCCATCTATTGCGACTCCAAGAGTGCGATTCAGATCACGGCAAATCCGGTTCAACATTCTCGGACGAAGCATATCGATATCCGATATCATTTCATCAAGGACCACGTTGAGAAAGGTAATGTTGAACTTTACTTTGTTGAGAGTGACTATCAGCTTGCTGATTTGTTCACGAAGCCGTTTGACGAGAAACGTCACTTCTTTCTCCTAAGTAAGTTAGGAATGCTAGACCTCCCTGCCTGAGGTCTAGGGGGAGTCGGGAGTTCATTTTATGTATGCATGTGTGAAGGGGAGTCTTTGAGATATTGCATGCATTGAGGGGGAGTACTAAGTCTTGATTTGATGTTTGTTGTGTCTGCTAACGTTCTCGGATCCACAACACCTTGGATACCATTTTATACTTTATTTTGTAGGTATGGATCCCCACGACGACTTCTGGTTACTTCAGATCAGAACTCGCACAAAACCCAGTTGAGACGCACCAGGTAAGTCTCTTTTCTCGGGAGTCGAGGGCTGAACTTGTAAATTTTCGTGAACTTGAAAGTTCAGGGGGCGGTAGAGTACATGTATTGAACTTACAAGTTCGGGGACTAACTTTGCCACTTTCTGATTCTTAAAGTTCAGGGACTCGTTTTGCACTTTTGTGAAACTTGTAGTCCAGGGTCTGTTTTGAAACTTTCTAAAACTACAAGTTCAGGGACTTGTTTGTAAGTTTCTTGAAACTTCAAGTCCAGGGGTGGTTTTTGCCAAAAGGTGAAAGTCGGGTTAAGAGAGCCAAACAGGAGAGCCAAACAGTATTTTTCAAGCCAAACACAGTGTAAACTCGGTAAAAATATAAATACCGACTCTTAAGAATTACTGTTCACAATTTCAAAATTTTCACTTTTTCTCTCTGAAATCTCACCCGATAACCACTTCGCGCTCGTCTCCGAAATCTGCTCGTTTTTGCTCCGATCGTCAAACCGTTTACGTTTTCGGATTCCTGAAATGGCTCAACAACCGAATCCTCCTGCTCCTCCTTCCCCGGTCAACAACGCTGCTGACCGAGCCCTCATTGATCCGACTGACATCCGTCCGATCCACCAGAACAATGAGTATGTCGACCTGACTAACTTCACTGTTCAGGACGAGGTGGTACTAGAGATCCTCCGGGGCATCCACTGACTTATGCGATGCAGTCCACTGCCGACATTCCCGTTCTTTACCTTCAGCAATTCTGGAGGACCTCTCACGTGGAGACTCGAGATGGCGTGCAGACCATCGTGGGTCGTGTTGACCACACCGAGCTTACTATCACTGTGGAAGACCTAAGGCGAATCCTCCACCTGCCTGCTGCCACTCCCGAGGCCCCGTTCGAGCCACTAGTCACCGGCCCCGAACTCTTCAGCAAGATACTCGCGCTTGGGGTCCACTTCACTCGAAATCAGCGACCGAACGGGATCTCCCAAATCACTCAGGGGATGCTGCCTCCGATTTGGTTCTCCTTCTTCAACATTCTCAACCGCACGCTATCATCAACGACTCACGAAGTGAACCGTGCTTCCACCCAATTCTGGCACATCATTCATGCAGTCGCCTACGGAAGGCGAATCGACTTTGCTCAACAACTTTGGGCGGACATGGTCACCGACGTCAGAGAAGGGCCTGCAAGAACTCGTCACACATCCATCCCTTGGATGCGGTTCTTCAGCTTGATCATCCGTGATCACATGGATCACCATCCGGCCGTCAGACGTAGATCCGGCCACCAGCGCTTCGACAGCCAACAGATCGGTAGGATGAATCGAAGAAATCTGCGACCCGGTCAGGTAGAAATGCCTATCCCTGACAATGTGCTTAGTATGGCGGACCATTGGGCGGAGAGCGTTAGATTATACCGAACGTCCATAGGATTAGAAGACGCGTCCACGGACTCCTCAGAACCGAGGAGCCCTACCCCGGACGCGCGACCCGTCCTTCCTAGGGGCCGTGCCACTGGCACGGCAGGCCAGAGCTCCAGTGGGGGAGCTCCAGGCTCGGGAGTGATGAGTGTGGTCGTAAGGGGCGAAGCGGGTAGAGTTGTTGGAACGTCCGCCACACCGCAAATGTCGCGAGCCGAGGCCTACCAGATGATGGTCCGGAACCGAGCCCGTAGAGCACGAACACCAACATACGTCGATGAGTCTGCCGAACAAGACATCATGAGAGGCTACCGGGTAAAGCAGTACACCGGGATTCTCCAACAATCCCCGGTACACTCGTCATCAGAAGAGCGCCGATCGCCATCACCGCCGCCACAACCCGAACAGACTGGTGAGGAAGTGGAAGCTTCCCCACAAGAACAAGCACACTTGCCTTCACCACCACACGCGGCGGCCGTTGCCACTCAAGCAGGCGAACCCTCCGGCGATCCCTCCGGTGATGACTCCGACGGTCACGAATCCTCCGAGCATACTCCTTCGAACCGTCGTGAGGCCGATGACGAGGCGACAGATTCAGAGATGGTAGATTATGGATCTGACTCGGAGTTCCAAGAGTCCGAACCAGCGAAGGGCGGAAAGGCCCAAGTGATCGATATAGATGAAGCCACCTCTTCCTTCAACGACGACAGAATTTCCGAGGATCCCGTTCTAGCAGGTGATCTAGCCTCAGATGACCGGACCGTCGGTCGTGAGGAAGAAGGTGAGGCCGAGGTTGCTACCGGCTGGGGAAGAGAAGATAGTGAGGAAGAAGAGAGAGAGAGGAGAGAAAAAGAGACCGAAGATGCAGAGGTCCAGTTAGACGAGCCTTGGGCTCAGATTCAGGAAGGAGGCGGAGAAGAAGAGCCACATAGGATAGAAACAGAAGTTCCCCTTACCTTGAGTCCATCCAACACAGAGGCTACCCAAACCGAGACCGGGCACCTTATGGTGTCTGGTCAAGACGCTAGCAGCCAACTAGCGCATCTGCACACCTCAACCAGCCACTCGACCATCTCTCAACAGATGGTCGTTTCAGTCAGTCACGGGGATGTAGCACAACTTCCACCGGCCACTCAATCGGAGTCTGCCGGTGTTGAGATAAGAGAGGATCTGCCCCACCTCTCGACTTCGTTTGATGCACGTAGAGTCGTAGAGCCACTTCCCGGGACGTTTACGATCCCTTCCATCATTAGGCCACGATCTATGGTACCACAAGCGGAGATCCCACGGGACTCCGCCGGAATGGGGAAAGTTGGTGCATCAGGTGACGCCCTTCGAGGATCCACCGGAAGCCCTAACACCGTCAACATCATACCAACGGTGACGTCAGGCCGAGAGAGCACCTCAATAGGACTCTACTCGACAACTGGAGCCCAAGTGGCACCGGGTTTAGCACTACCGGGACCGGGTCCGACAGACTCGAGCGAAGTCTCTAAAGACGCTCACGCAACATCGGGGCTTTTAGGCCTGACGGATTCGGGTGGAATCCCTAAAACCACCCCAGTACCAACGGGACTTCAAGGTCCGACGGATTCGGACGACATCCTAAAAGTCGTCCACTCACGACTACTTGCGATGGAGGAAGCCAATCGGGCTAGGGATGCACGGGTCGAGGTGTTGGAGAAAGCCTTGGCCGAGACCGAGAGAAAGAGATTGGCGGATCTTGAGGCGTCGCGAAAGCTTCAAGATGACAGGGATGCGGAGCTTTACGAGCTCAAACGGCGAATGAAGGGCAAACACTCGGAAGCTGCCCCGTCAACCGAAGCACCGATTCCTCGTCCCTCTGAAGACGTTCTCCGCCTTGCTCCTCCTACCTCGGGCAACCTGCCTGACATTCCGGGGTACGTTACTGAGGTGGAACACTCGATGATGATCTCTTCCTACACCACCCAGAATGACCGCCTGTCCGCCCAGCTTCGTGATCGAGACGCCTAGATCGAGCTTCTCCAGTAGCGCATACGGGAACTGGAGGCCATGTGTCGGTCTCAGGCTCAGCCTTCCAAACGGAGGCATGATGACCCTGATGACTCGGCACCGGGTCCTCATGAGGGGGAGGTGCAAGCTTCATCCAAAAGGCTTCGCACCGACCTCCATTCTACCTCCGGTTCCGGTTCTACATCCGCTCCAGCATCAACGACTGCCCGCTCGAGTGCCCCATCAGAATCTGCTGCCGCCGACACTCCCTATGTTGATTCAGACACGTAGGAGATTCCTGATATGGGGAGTTGGCACTACGAGCCGATCCCGGAAGGTGAGGTAGTACAGTTTCCTCACCTAACCGATACAGCACAGATTGACGTCGTTCCCCCGGAAGCAGCACCGACAGATCTTTCAGATGTCCAGATTCCGGAGGAAGCCCGGAAAATCCTTCGGTCGCTTGCTCAGAGCCTTAGGATCTTTCAGAAGGGGGACGACATTGTCCGGGATTCAGACTACAACAGCTTCCTCTCAGCGTTCGAGTTTCCCACTCCAGAAGCTCCTCGGACCATCCACACGACGACTCCAGATTCCTCCACTCCAACAGTCATCCAGCTAAACTGGAACCATTCGGTCATCTTCAGACCGTTCCTTGAGGAGTCTTTCACCCGCATCTTCCAGCAGGAGAGGCTACACGTTTGGTCCCGAAAGGTCTACTTCGGGATCTCTCACATCAAGACGAAGAGGAGAAGGACTGCTTATGTGCACCAGAGGATGTGCAACTGGGCCACCCACGGACGCCAAAGAATCCGACGTCGTTTCATCAAGGTAACTACAATGCGCCCTTACAAACATGGTCATCAGTTATTCCTTGAGTACGACGTCCGTATGTACGGGACTGGCATTCCTTGAGGAGAGTTGCAGAACTGGTCTTTCACAGAAGCAGATCTGGATCGGGTGCACTTAGAAGACCTCCTGACGCTTATCAAGTACCTCCAGGGCCCAATTCTCCAACCCGAACACTACTGAGACGGCACTGAGATTCTGAAGAAGTACGTTCGTCACGCGATCACTCTTGCTCGGGTGACGGACTACCAGCTAGCGATTGAGAGCCGCCAGCTGAAGGTCAACCTGCTCAGACCTAACCTGTTTGTACCTGGTATTGATGCTTATCTTCCGTATATGCCAACCAGGATACCGGAGCATGGGGTCCTCTATGTGACTAGGAAGAAGAAGGAACGCAGGTTTATGCGTTTTGGCGAGCTTGCTAAGTTCTGCGACGGGACCCTTCTCTATGTCTACAATGGGATGCAGAGTAGACTTTTGGCTGATCAGATACCAGGGCGGAAGATCATTGACGGGAAGGGAAAGATACTGGAGGGCATGAACTTGATCGAGAGAAAGCTCAAGGAGAGGCTGATGTACAGACGTGTTGAAGCTGCGATGCAGATGAGAGCGAGGATCATTGGAGAATGGGAGGAATTCTTGCAGATGTCAAAGTGGGAGCCGGCGCTGGAGCTTCCACCACCTTTCTAACTTCTTCACAAAGGGGGAGATTGTTGGACCTCCTTGTTGTGAAGAGTCAGAAAACTCTATCTTTATTGCTTTCTAGTTAGTCATCAGTTAGTTTGTTTAAACAATTACTTTTTGTAAGCCCTTGTTTAGAGGTTTGGAACCTCGGGGGCCATTTGTGAACATCTTTGAATTTGCCTCTTACCTATTTAAGGAAAGAGATGTTTAGGGTTTTGGTATGAATGCTTAATCCTTGGTTGTTTACCTTTATTGCAATATATCAAATACCTCCATTGATGCTTATTCAAAGCTTAGTGTTCATCATGTTTGTTTGATTTCAATCCATTTCTCCTCATCTCTCTTGATTATTGGGACAACAATACTCTTTTCTGTCTTTGACATGTATCAAATTCCGTAAAAAAATGAAAATGGCTAGAAATGCATATGAATTTGATCCAAATGTGATCACTTCTAAGTTCTCACTGTAACTTTCTTGCTGATCGGAATTATATATATGGGCTGGGTTCATGAACTAACTGTTTATGCAAAAAATTACACAAATTACGTCGTAAGATAAGTTGTGAGGCTAATCCGTCGAAAGTAAGAATCTAACTTGGTAAACGCACAAATAAATAAAGAAAAATGAACACAAGAGGTTGATGACGCAGGAAAAACCTCAATGTCGAGGAAAAAACCTGCGGTCGACTAAGATATAGTCGACGTTGTACTATGTATCACCAAGCAGGGGTGATGTCCTTAAATTTTACAGTATCGGTCGTACGATTACAATAAAAATGAGAACTCGATCAAAGGTAAATTACAAAGATTGATATAGAAATTAGTGAGAAGATCAGAGCAGCTTGGATAGTCATCAGTCCTCTTCAAATGAGAGTTTCAGGTGTCTTTTATAGTTGATTTTGCAGCAACGGTCGTCAATAATAGCTCATTAATGACAACGGTTGTAACTGTCGCGGGAATCCTGGTCGTAACGGTTGAGTATTAATTAGTTGCGTATCTTGGCCTTTAATGATGATTTAATCCTCGATAACGGTCGATTACCTGTTACAAGAAAACAGACTAAGGAAAAATATGACCGTTAGTAGATAACTGATAACTGTCGTACGTTATCCTATGTGAATCGTACGATAGTTGCTGGAGTAATCGTTCGACGAATACGCTATGACGTTCGATGGTGTTATGCGGATGTTTGACAGAGCTTTAGGCTTGTCTCAGGATCTTATCTTAATACAGGACTAAGGTCCAATAAGATATCTTACGATTTTATATCGTCGTCGTACGATGGTAAATTTTTACCTAAACACTAACCTGTTTTAGTGAGACCAAAAAATAACACTAATAAAACTTCACGGCAAAACATTGTTAAGGTAAAAAACGTTCAACTTTCGTAGCAAGAAACCGATGAATGTTTACCTTCATTGTAATTTGCTGTGAATGTTTAGTGTCATTTATATGGTCTTATTGTGATTTTTATTTTATTTCTAGTCAAATAAAATATTACTAATTCAGCCAAACACGATGTATTTATATTAATTAAATTCTCCATTTGACCTAATCTATTTCCACATATTATTCAACTTTTAGCAATATACTATAGTTAGAGCGTCTCAAGTGGGTATGCAGATGATCATGTGGACATTATAATAATAACATTTATCAGGAACTTATGAACAGTAAATTTATAACATTTACAGTTTAACCCTTAAGCTTATAATGTTTATTAAACTTAACCCCTAAACTTACAATAATTATTTATATTATACCTTTTAGTTTTTTATATTTCATTTTACGTTTTAATCATATATCGTATATTGGCTTAGATATGTTATAAAAATATGTTTTAATTTTAACAACTTACACCATTATTATCATATCGTCGATATGTTCGAAATGAGCCAAATATTGAATATATTTTGATGTGATTATTTTATTATATACTATATATACTACGATTATGTATTAAAAAACATTACATTTTAGCCCCTTAAACTTATAATATTTATTTACTTTAAAAGGTTTAATCTTAATTTTGGAATGCTAATCTCTTAGAATTTTCTTCTGATTTTCGAATTCTTCTAGTCGTAATCCAATCCGTTCGTCAACTTTCCTTTCTTCGGCAAGAATTTGATAAGGTAAATTACTTCTTCTTTTCATGCGTCTGAAGTCTTTAGCGAAGAAGAATACTAGTGTTTATGTAAAAAATTACACAACTCGATGTCGTAAGAAACTTGTGTGAGGCTTAACCGTCGAGAGAAAGAAATTACAATCAATGATAAGTGCGAGAAAGTAAAATAAGACAAATAATTTGATGACGCAGGAAAAACCTCACGACGGAGGAAAAAACCTGCGGTCGACCTAAAAGGTAAGTCGACAGAGCACTATGATCACCAATCAGGGGTGATGTCCTTCAAGTATACAGCTTTGATCGTACGATTACAACTGAGAGAACTATGAAATCGAATGTAAATTACAGATGATTCTCTAGAATAATGATTATAGAATTTGTGAGCTTCGGATAGACTTCGTGTGTTGCAATGCTGGTTTGATTCTTCTTATATAGTGGCTTGATAATAACGGTCCAACGGTATTATAGCTCATCAATGATCGAATTGTAACCGTCCAACGTTATTGTCTTCAATTAATGCTCGGAGAGTAACTGTCCAACGGTATTGTTGAGAGTTAATGTCCAGATTGTAACTGCTGCGAGAATCTTGCTTGTAACGGTCGATCTTGATGCTGTCGAACGATACATAACTTACGACTTGTTCGATGTAATGATGATCTTCAACAAGCATAGCATAGTACTCAATTTCCGATTTCCTCAAAGGTGGACAATTGTTAGATATGATAATCAGCTTGCCTGCATCAAACATATAAACTTCGTATAGTTATTCGTTAGTACTGTCGTACGATATTGTGGATATCGTTCGACTTATTCGATGTATATGTTCGATGTTTAATAATCTTTGTTCGATAATACTTTTAGGTTTTATCTCTGGACCTTATCTTAATACAGGACTATTGTCCTAACATTTGTCTTACGATTATAGTCGGTTGTCGTGCGATCGTAGATTTTTACCCTAACAATTTGCCCCCAAGATTTAGAAAATAATTCTAATTTTATCTAAATCTTGAATTCGCTGGATAAAGAGTAAAAATACGTTGGTAAACGGTCGAATTATCGTTGAGAAAGTAGCCGTTATCTAGCCGTTAACTAGCCGTTATCCTGGACGCGTGTTCTCTCTAACGGCTAAGTGTTGACGCGTGGCACGATTATCTCTAATGACTCATATGATTTAGTTGCTATAAATAAGGCGTTTGATAATTAGAAAAGATTTTACAAATCTTCTTAATTTCTAAATCGATTTTGCGAGATCGTAATCCGACCCTATTTTCGGCAAATATTTCGTGCGACTAGGCTTTATAAGGTACCTCCTTTTTCCCTGTTTCATGCGTTTGAAGTCAATAGCGAAGAAAAGTAACAGAGGTTTAGATAATCTTAGGTTTACACGTTTGAAAAATAGTCTAGGTCGAATAGATTTCATTATGTCAAGCGAGACTAGGAGTTCGATTACTGAAAATCTAGAGGTAGAAGAGTTAAGAGAGTTAGCCGGGCTTCCTGAGGGTGCCTTGGTGAGGGTGGCTGGAGAGATCCGTCCGGCGGATGCTCCGACGGGCTTTTTTGCCCTGTTTGAGTATCCGTTTAAAGTCGGATTTCGATGGCCATACTCTCCCTTGGCAAGGGCGTTTATGACTCGCTTTGATTTGTCTCCGGGACAATTGATGCCCCAGTTCTGGCGTGTCGTCCATGTAATCGAACGGGTGACTAGAAATTGGGATCGCCCTGCGTTCTCGGTCGACGATCTCTTATCTGCCTACACTGTGACTCGCTCTCCCTACAACCGTTTTGGGTTGTTTCCAAGGGGGAGAAGCGATGCCATGTTGGTCCATGGTACCCAAGTAAACGATCGAGGATGGAAGGCGAGATATGTCTTTGTCCAAACGTCCTCGGTCGTAGGCGAGGAGTCATGGGTCGTCCCTGAATGGAACAAAGGCGGTAATATAGCTTACCTTGCTTTTCTTCAGTTTATTTTAAATTATTTTTTGTTTATTAAGTCTTTGTTTTCTTCTTGACAGCGATCGACTTCACGTTTGAGGAGACCACCGAGGCGATCGAACGTTTCTTGAGCTATAGTGTGACCGATCGGAAGTATCGAACGTCAAGAGGGGGTGACGAGAGTGACGTCAAGCCTGAAATACAGATCATCGAGGAAACAAATATGGAAGGTAGATATCGTACGTCTGTATTCTCGTTTATAGTAATTTATTTTGATTCTAACTTCACTTTTCTGCGCAGGCTCAGCTTCCAAGAAGGCGTCGACGATGGAAGCAGCTGCTCGTGCTGCTAAAAGGAAGGCTGCCGCCCAGGAAGGTTTGGTGGCTAAACGTACGAGATCGTCGTACGTTTCTGTGGATACCCGCCTAAGGATACCGCACGCAAGGTTGAAGGCGGGATAGCAGCTATCCCTCTTAGCTTCGCTCCTCCTGCAAAGGGAGAGGGTGCGTCCAACCAGCCTGCGTCGAAGGTTGACAAGGGCAAGGAGAAAGAAGGGTCTGGTCTTACGACCATGACGATTCAGATCCCTTCTGACTTCATGGTGGACGACGTGATCAGGACGGCGGCCACTTTCCCTGTCTTGGAGCAGTTTCACGTCCCTGCTCAGAAGGCGCGTATGGAGGAGGCCGACATCGAAGACCTGGATGCCTCCATCGCGGGTATCTCCTTCCTGGTAAGTCCCTGTCGTACGTTTTCTGTTTTCAGTTTTCTTGTACAGCTTCTAATCCTTTCTTTTTTCTTTTGTACCTGTAGGCTCTCCAAACTAGTCTTAGCCTCCATACTCGGATGGCTAAGATCAAAGAGGAGTTGGCGTCGAACCAGAACGATGCCAAAGTGGCCAAGAAGGAGGCCGACAAGGCCAAAAAGAAGCTGACCCAACTGACCGACGAGGTTAATGCCAAGTCGGTTCAGATTGGGGATTTGGAATCCAAGCTGGAGCTCAGCGAGCAATTCCAAGTTCAACAGCGAGAACGGCTGAAGTTGGCCTTGGACCACACCAAGGAGTTGGAGAAAGAGCTGTTGGTCGTTCGACGGGAGAAGGCTGAGAGAGAAGAAGCGTTGTCGTCCAAGATCCAGGAGCTGGAAGATGATGCCGCTTTAGTCCGTGTGGTCGCACGTACTGCGGTCATGCGACGTGTAGCTGCTGGGACCGTGACGTCTAAAATGGCGAAGGACGAGGTGGCATCTTTCATTCAGGCGATGGGTTCCGAAGATCTCTTAGACGAGGAAGATCTGAAGAATTTGGACGAAGAAACGGTTGCTGAAGATAAGCCTGCTGAAGTCAAGGATGCAGGTGTCGAGGAGGAGGTTCCTGAAACCTCTGGATCCGCTCCTGCACATCCTCGGGGGACTGAAGAGGTTCCTGTCGTAGATCCATCTTCCTCTGTCGCTCCTTTAGAATAGCTTTTATCTTTGTAATCGTAAAATTTTCTTTGTAATTTGCCATTTTTAGGCAAAAAAAATGTTTAATGAATGAAATTTTGTTTGAATATCGTGCGTTTTAACTCGTATCGTGTGTTTTAGCTTGTATCGTGCGTTTTAGCCTGTATCGTGCGTTTTAGCTTTTATTTTTGCATGCATTTGTTTTAAAGTCCTTAGACTTATTATAGAAACGTTTCTTTTGTACTTATGAGAGTATTCGTGCGACTGGCGAATTGACTTGCGCTCTTGCGATATAATCGTGCGTTACAGCGGTTTTCTTGCGATCCATGCGATTTTTGTCGTGCGATTCTTGCGATTAGCATGCATTTAAGTCGTGCGATACTTGCGTTAATCGTGCGATCCATGCGATTTATCGTGCGATACCTGCGAAAAAGGATGACTAAGGGGTGGCCGTTGGTTTAGCCAACGGCGCTCCGATGCTTAAGTCAGTAATGGATAAAGAATAAATCGTATGTAAATAGGTTTAGAAATAATACCTTTTGAGGTGATGGGCGTTCCAGCTTCGTGGGATTTCCATACCTTCCATAGTCGTAAGTCTGTATGCTCCATTTCCGATGACTTTGGAAATTATGTAAGGTCCTTCCCATTTGATGGAAAGTTTTCCAGCGTTGGGCTCTTGTGTGTTTTGAAATACATGTCGTAAGACATAATCTCCAACCTGAAAAATTTTCGCCTTTTACCTTTTTGTTGAAGTGTCTTTCGACAATTCCTTTATGTGCAGCCATTGTTCGTAGTGCTTTTTCTCGGATTTCTTCTAAGGCGTCAAGATCGTAGGATAAATTTATTGCGTTTTGATCATACGTGCGACTTCTGGCAGTTGGTATTTGAGCTTCGATTGGCAAGACTGCTTCGCATCCATATACCAGAGAATACGGAGTTTGTCCAGTTGATGCTCTAGGTGTCGTACGATTTGCCCATAAGACAGATGGCAATTCTTCTACCCATTTTCCTTTTGCTCCTTTCAACCTCTTTCGGATTGAATTGATGATGACTTTGTTGCTCGACTCTGCTAACCCATTAGATTGTGGATATCTCGGAGTTGAAGTGATTAATTTGATTCCTCGCTTTTCACAGAACGTACGAGTCTTATCACTTATAAATTGTGAGCCGTTGTCGCACATGATTTCAGCTGGTACTCCGAATCTATAAATGATGTTTTTCTGAATGAAAGATATGACTTCTTTATCTCGGACCTGTGAGAAAGCACCAGCTTCTATCCATTTTGAGAAGTAATCGGTGAGCACGAGTAGATAGACTTTCTGTCCAGGGGCTGGAGGTAATTTTCCCACGATGTCCATTCCCCATCGCATGAAGGGCCATGGAACTAGAACAGAATGTAAAGGTTCAGATGGTCGATGGACCATGCTCGAATGTTTTTGACATGCGTCGCATCGTTGGACGTACGTTATGGCATCTTCTCGTAGAGTAGGCCAATAGTAACCTTGTCGTGAGATTCGACTAGCAAGACTTCTGCCCCCTGCGTGATTTCCACATTCTCCGTCGTGCATCTCTTGGAGAATTTGATTGATTTGTACCTTATTTGTAACGCATCGTAGGAGAAGTCCTGTCGTGGATCTTCGATAAAGTTGATCTTCAAAGATTGTGTATCTTGAAGCTTTCGATCTTGTCTTTCGAGCTTCCATTTTATCTTCAGGTAGTTGGTCGTGCTTGAGGTAATTCCATATGTCGAGCGACCAGTTGTAAATTTCCTCGTTCATCTGTACTTCATCGTTTACCGCAATTGTTGGTGTCGTGAGATGAAGTAATGGGATATTTTCCATGAACGGATCATGAAATGCAGATCCCAGATTGGCCAGTGCGTCCGCTTGCATATTTAGATCTCTTGGTATTTGCTCGATCAAGAACTGTTCAAATCGTGCGATTCGATCTTTAACGGCTTTGAGATAACTCATCATTTTTGAGTCTTTTGCTTGAAAATCCCCATTTACTTGGTTTACGACCAATAAAGAATCGCTTCGAACGTGCAACTGTTTTACCCCCAGTCTAAGAGCAATATCTAGTCCTGCGATCAAAGCTTCATATTCTGCTTCATTGTTTGTGGCTTTGAATTCGCATCGTACGGAGTATACTATATTTCCCCCTTGTGATGATTTTAAGACAATGCCTAATCCACATCCTCGTACGTTCGAGGAACCATCAACGTAGAGTATCCAAGGCTGATTGTCTGAAATCATCACAACTTCGTCGCACGTCGTGGGTTCCAATCCTGGAGAAAATTCTGCGACGAAATCCGCTAGTACCTGCGATTTGATGGCCGTCTTGGGTTTAAATTCAATGTCGAACCCACTGAGATAAATGCTCCATTTGGCTAGTCGTCCTGTCAGTTCTGGTTTTCGAAGCACCGTCTTGAGTGGATAATTGGTCACAACAATGATATGATGTGACTCGAAGTAATGCCTTAGCTTCTTTGCTGCCGTCATAAGACCTAGTAGCAATTTTTTCCATTGATGTGTACCTGGTTTTCTGCGTCGAGGAAAGATTTGCTGACATAATAGATTGATTGTTGTCGTTGATCTTCTTCTCGCACAAGTACTGCACTTGTCGCATTTTTGCTCACTGCCAAGTACAACTGTAGACTTTCTCCTTCGACTGGTTTTGTCAGCAGTGGAGGTGATGTCATATATTGCTTCAGCTCTTGCAAAGCTTTCTCATGTTCGTCTGTCCACAAGAAGCCTTGGTTCTTTCGTAGGACATTATAGAACAAATGGCATTTATCCGATGATCGTGAAATAAATCGGGTTAAAGCTGCTACTCGTCCTGTTAACTTCTGGACTTCTTTGACATTCCTTGGGGATTGTATCTCTACGATAGCTTTGACTTGTTCTGGACTTGCTTCGATTCCGCGTTGCGTGACCAAGTACCCCAAGAATTTCCCTGCTCGTACTCCGAAGGAACATTTTGTTGGATTGAGCTTCATCTTGTATTGTCGTAGGATATCGAAGGATTGCTTTAAATGTGCAACGTGATCGATCGAACGTTCTGATTTCACAAGCATGTCGTCGATATAAACTTCCATTGTTCGACCAAGATGTTCCTTGAACATCATGTTAACCAATCTTTGATATGTTGATCCTGCGTTCTTGAGACCGAATGGCATAACTTTGTAACAGTATATGCCTTTATCGGTCATGAATGCAGTCTTCTCCTGGTCGTCCGTGTGCATCAATATTTGGTTATATCCTGAATACGCGTCCATGAATGTCAACAATTCATGTCCTGCCGTCGCGTCGACCATGGCGTCGATATGAGGTAAAGGAAAAGGATCTTTTGGACAAGCTTTGTTTAGATCCGTGAAATCAATGCAGACTCGCCATTTTCCATTCTTCTTTTGTACGACGACTACATTAGCCAACCATTCTGGATATTTGACTTCTCGGATCTTCCCTGTTTTAAGCAGATTGTCAACTTCATCGTTGATCACTTTATTTCTTTCGGGCGCGAACTTGCGACGTTTCTGCTTAATGGGCTTGAACGTAGGATCCACGTTCAATTTATGCGATATAATGCTTGGATCTATTCCAACCATATCTTCGTGCGACCATGCAAAACAATCTGAATGTTCCTGCAAAAAAGATATAATCGTATTTTTTATGTTAGGGGGGAGCGAGGCTCCTACGAAGACTTTTCGATCAGGATGTTCAGGATCAAGGACGACTTCTTCTAGCCGAAGGTCGTCGTTCGATTTCCTCTCATCCTGGCTCTGTAATTGCTAGATGTTCTGCGACTTTGTCTTCATCGTAATCTTGTAACATTCTCGTGCGATTTTGTTCTCACTAGCAATTTCTTGAATTCCCCATGGAGAAGGAAATTTGATCTTCTGATGGTACGTCGAAGGAATTGCTTTCATCTCGTGGATCCATGGTCTTCCAAGAATAACATTGTAAGCTGATTGGCAGTCCACAACGTTGAACTTTGTTTGTTTGTTGATGCCTTTGGCGTAGACAGGCAAGATGATTTCTCCGAGAGTGTTCATCGGGTCTCCATTGAATCCAATCAGAGTAGTACTTCGTCGTACGATTTCTGACCGTTCGATTCCCATGACTTTAAGAGTATCTGCAAAAATAACGTTAGCCGAACTACCTCCATCAATCAATATTCTCTTAGTCGAACAGTTTCCGATTGTCAACTGTATGACTAGAGCGTCATGATGTTTATGATGGACCCCCTGTGTATCATCTTGGTCGAACGTGATTGTCATTGCATCGAGCTCTTTTTCTGTCTTTGATTTGGCTTCTCCGGGGATAGGATGTTCGCTGGGACCATCTCGTGCATGTCGCTTTGCAGCTGAATATGTAAGTCCACAAACTTCTGATCCTCCAGTGATGCAGTTTATGACTTTTGTATGAACTGGTGACGCTGGTCGTCCTTGTTCTTCTGGGATGAGGCCTTTTAGGTGCCCCTTAGATTTCAAATATGAAATCTCCTTCTTTAAACTGATGCATTCATCTGTCGTATGACCATGATCCTCGTGAAAGTCGCACCATCTGTTCTGATCTTTGTCCTTGCTTGGTTTATCAGATTTCTTTGGCCATCGTACGTTTGCATCAATCTTTCGTAGCGAATCCACCAAATCTTTCGATGTACCTGCAAAATTGTAAGTAGATAACTCTGGATATCGTATTTTAACAGTACCTTTGCTTGGTCGAGTTTTCGACTCGTATCGAGGATTTCCAATCTTGTTTACTCTTTTATGCTTAAAGTCATGTTTTTGAGCACCAAGAGGTTTCTTTTCTGCAGAATGCTTTCGTCGGAAGAGAGCATCATCTTCTATTCTCATGAAAGCTAGTGTTCTAGCTCGTACGTCGTCGAAGTTTTCCGGTGGATATTTCGTTAATTCCAAATATAATCCAGAGGAATCTTCTAATCCACGCTTGTATGCCTCGATTGCTGTTTTCACGTCGCAATTCTTTATTTCAATCATTGCTGCATTGAATCTGTTGAAGTAGTCGCGGATTGTTTCTCCAGATTTCTGTACGATATAGTACAGGTCGCTGGTCTGCTTTTCCATCTTACGACTGCTAGCGAATTGTCGAGTGAATTGGTTCACCAATTCTGCAAACGATCCGATACTTTTTGGCTTTAGGTTAATAAGCCATTGTAATGCTGCTCCTGTTAAAGTTGATCCAAAGCTTTTGCACATGCAGACTTCTTGATATTGTGCCGGTATAGGAACTGTCCACATAAGTTGCTTGTACTGTGCTATATGTTCGACCGGATCTGTGATTCCAGAATATTTTGTTGCGAAAGCTGGTATAGTATATTTCTTAGGAACGTCAACAAGAGCTAATTCATCAACGAACGGTGAAGCCTGAAATCCAGTTTTAGGTTCGACTTCGACGGGTACTGCTGCTCCGGGTAGCTTTGTGAGTAACGCGAACAATTTTTGGTTTTGTTCTTCCAGGGATTTCAGTCGTACGTTTAGAGGATCTTCAACGTTTATAGGGATCGTTGGAATACAGCTAGAAGAAATTCCGGTACTGGGTGGTATTGTCGTATGAATGGTGGAATTAGCAACTGTGGGTATATGACCAGGAATAGGAATTTGTTGGGAAAAAGGCTCGAACGTGAACATGGGTGCTCCTTGAGGCATAGAAGGTGGACCTCGGGGCATAGGTGGCGGGCCATGAGGTATTGGTGGGATAAACTGTGGTAAAGATGGTCGTACGTTGTCGTATTGTTGGTTCACAGTCGAAAATGGCATTGAGGCATTGAACTGTGGTCGAGGTGGTGGTCTTAAATGTTGAGGAGGATATGGTGGAGGGATAGACATTGGGATTGTCATCGATGATCCGGGTAGAGCTCGAAGACGTTGAATTTCGTTGTTAGCCTCTTGCAATTGTTGTTGGAGTGACGCTATGAATCCGTTATCCATTGTCCTGCAAATGGCTCAAAGAAAACTTCAAAGAAACGGTTAGTACTAAGGCGCACTTTTCACCGAATGAAATTTTTCTCAAAACGGAGCCCCACGGTGGGCGCCAAACTGTTTATGTAAAAAATTACACAACTCGATGTCGTAAGAAACTTGTGTGAGGCTTAACCGTCGAGAGAAAGAAATTACAATCAATGATAAGTGCGAGAAAGTAAAATAAGACAAATAATTTGATGACGCAGGAAAAACCTCACGACGGAGGAAAAAACCTGCGGTCGACCTAAAAGGTAAGTCGACAGAGCACTATGATCACCAATCAGGGGTGATGTCCTTCAAGTATACAGCTTTGATCGTACGATTACAACTGAGAGAACTATGAAATCGAATGTAAATTACAGATGATTCTCTAGAATAATGATTATAGAATTTGTGAGCTTCGGATAGACTTCGTGTGTTGCAATGCTGGTTTGATTCTTCTTATATAGTGGCTTGATAATAACGGTCCAACGGTATTATAGCTCATCAATGATCGAATTGTAACCGTCCAACGTTATTGTCTTCAATTAATGCTCGGAGAGTAACTGTCCAACGGTATTGTTGAGAGTTAATGTCCAGATTGTAACTGCTGCGAGAATCTTGCTTGTAACGGTCGATCTTGATGCTGTCGAACGATACATAACTTACGACTTGTTCGATGTAATGATGATCTTCAACAAGCATAGCATAGTACTCAATTTCCGATTTCCTCAAAGGTGGACAATTGTTAGATATGATAATCAGCTTGCCTGCATCAAACATATAAACTTCGTATAGTTATTCGTTAGTACTGTCGTACGATATTGTGGATATCGTTCGACTTATTCGATGTATATGTTCGATGTTTAATAATCTTTGTTCGATAATACTTTTAGGTTTTATCTCTGGACCTTATCTTAATACAGGACTATTGTCCTAACATTTGTCTTACGATTATAGTCGGTTGTCGTGCGATCGTAGATTTTTACCCTAACAACTAGTAGTCTAGAAATTCTTAATTTTAAGCGTTTGCGGAGTAGTTTAGGTCGTTTAGATTGTTCGTCATCTATGGAGATTAGGAGTTCGATTGTCGGTGATTTATATGTCTTAGAATTAAGTGAACTAGCAGGATTACCGGAGGGTGCCAATATTGCTGTGGCCGGCGAAGTTCGGCCGGCGGACGCTCCTTCAGGGTTCTTTGCTTTGTTTGAGTATCCTTTTAAGATAGGATTCCGATGGCCTTACTCTCCTCTATCTAGGGCTTTTATGACTAGATTTAACTTGTCACCCGGTCAACTGATGCCTCAGTTTTGGAGAGTTGTTAGTGTAATCGAACGGGTGACGCAAAATTGGGGTCACGAACCTTTTACAGTCGACGATCTTTTGTCTGCCTATAGTGTTTTGAAGAAACCCTATAATCGATATGGATTACATCCCAAAGGTAGGCATGACTCAGTGTTAGTACATAGGACACAAGTGAACGATCGAGGTTGGAAGGCTCGATATGTTTTTGTGCAATCTTCATCTGTCGCTGGTGATGGATCTTGGGTCGTTCCTGAATGGAATTTAAATGGTAGGACTTTGATTATTTTTTATTAGGCTTTTCTGGAAGACTAAAGTTTAATCGTACGTCATTCTTTTGCAGAGGTTGATTTTTCATTCGTAGAGTCGACGAGAGCGATTGACTTGTTTTTGAGTTATAGTGTCTCGGATCGTACGTTCAAATCGTCGGGAGTAGAAGAGGAGATAGACGTCGAGCCAGAAGTTCAGATTTTGGAGCCCGAAGACATGGAAGGTATGACATTATTTTTTCTTATATCTCGTACGATTTTATCTTCTTCTGACGTTTCTTTTTATACATCGTAGGTCAGAAAAGCAATAGGAGGGCTGAACAACTTGAGATGGCTAAGAGAGCCGCGGAGAAGAAGAAAAGAAAAGCTCAGGAAGCGGAGGAGGCATTGGCCAAGAGAAATAAGTCGACCTTTTTTGAAAGGTCGACATATGTCGAGGGAAGTAGTCCACCCCGTGAGACTAAACGAAAGGTCGAGGGTGTGATTAAAGCTATTCCCTTAAATTCCGTGCCTCCAGAAGGTTCGAAGGAGTCTGCAAAAAAGACTCAGGATGAAGGCGTCGAAGGTTCTAGTCGTATGACTATGAACATTGACCTCCCGGCGAACTTTCTGGAAGATGGCGTCGTGCGGGTTGATACTCTTTATCCTGATATTTCCCAATTCCACCTTCCTCTCCAGAGGAGACAAATTGAGGGAGAGTCGATCGATGACTTGGAGGCTTCCGCAACGGGCCTCTCTTTTTTGGTAAGTAATCCATTGTTCATTATAATTGCTCGTCGTACGAATTTTGTATTGATTTGATTTTTCTTTTGCAGGCTTTGCAAGCGAGTCTTGGTCTCCATACTCGTTTGGAACAGATCAAGAGGGAGATGCTCCTTAATCAAGACTGGGTGACTCGTGCCCGTAAGGATTTGGAGAAGGCGACCAGCAAAGTTTTTGCTCAAGCCAAAGAGATTGAATCTAAGCAGGTGACGATCGATGAGCTGAAGCTAAGGTTGGAGGAGACTGAGTTCGCACGCGAGGAGCAACGTGGGCGTTTGAAGACTTCTCTTGACAAGACTAGGAGGCTTGAAGAGGAGAAAGCTAAGGTCGAAGAATCTTTGTCTTCAGAGATCCAAGATCTTAGGGATGAGCTAGCTTTGACACGTTTGGTCGCACGTGCAGCCGTTCTCCGTCGCGTTGTTGCTGGTACTCTTACCCTTGACATGGCGAAGTCCGAGGTCGAATCTTTTAAAGAGCAGATGGGCTCTGAAGAATACCTTGACGCGGATGATCTTAAGGACTTAGATGAGGATGCGTCAGGTGGGGACAAGACACTGAAGGAACCTCAGGTCGCGGGATCTGGGGAGGAAGTCGTAACTTCTGGATCTGATCCTGTGATCGAAGTTGAGAAGGTCCCTGCTGGTGATACTGAAGTCATTCCTCCTTCTGCCTAGCTTTAGGTCTTTTTCTTTTTGTTGAAAATACTGTTTATCATGTAATCGTATGACGCCTCTTTGGTGGTAAAACAATGTTCGTATTTATAATATTTATTTCACCTTGCGTTATTCTGCGTTTATATTTTTATCGTGCAACTTTAGGCCTTAGAATAATTCAGAAACGTTTCTTTATTGTTTTACTCTTAAATTGAGTAATCGTGCGACTGGCGTTTAGTCTTGCGCTGGTGCGATAGTTTCGTGCGTTTAAAGCAATCGTGCGATTCAAGCCCTTGTCTTGCGATTCATGCGATATTCATGCGATCAAAGCATCTAGGTTACAATCCAGGTGATATTCATGCGATTAGAGCATCTTACTTGCGTCTCGTGCGATGATCGTGCGATACTTGCGTTGGTCGTGCGATTCCTGCAAAGAGTTTAGCTAAGGGGTGGCCGTTGGCTTGGCCAACGGCGCTCCGATGCCCAAGTTAGTATTTTGATAAAGTAGATAATCAAAATAAAAAAAAGGATTAGAAGTAGTACCTTTTCAAGTGTGTCGCATTCCAACTACGTGGGATTTCTTTACCATCCATGGTCGTAAGTCGATAGGCTCCATTTTCAATGACTTTGGAAATCCTGTATGGTCCTTCCCATTTGATGGAAAGTTTTCCGGCGTTTATCTCTTGTGTGTTTTGGAACACATGTCGTAGGACGTAATCTCCTACTTGGAAGATTTTGGCTTTCACTTTTTTGTTGAAATATCGTTCGATTATTCCTTTTTGGGAAGCCATTCGTTGTAGAGCTGTCTCTCTTAATCCTTCCAAGGCATCCAAATCGTAAGATAGGTCAATAGCGTTCTGTTCGATTGTTCGATGCCTTGCTGTAGGAATGTAGGATTCGATTGGTAAGACTGCTTCGCATCCGTACACCAAAGAGAATGGAGTTTGTCCTGTCGAAGATCTGGGAGTCGTACGATTTGCCCATAGTACTGAAGGCAATTCTGCGACCCATCTTCCTTTTGCTTCTTTGAGTCTCTTTCGTATGTTATTGATAATAACCTTGTTACTCGACTCAGCTAGGCCATTTGACTGAGGATATCGTGGTGTGGATGTTATGAGCTTGATTCCTCTTTCGTCGCAAAACTTGCGGGTTTTTTCGCTTACGAATTGTGCAGCATTGTCGCACATTATCTCTGAGGGTACTCCGAATCTGTAAATAATGTTAGTCTGGATGAAGGAAATGACTTCCTTATCCCTAATCTGTGAGAATGCGGCCGCTTCGATCCATTTTGAAAAATAATCCGTAAGAACAAGTAAGAACACCTTCTGTCCTGGAGCGGGTGGGAGTTTTCCCACGATGTCCATTCCCCATCGCATGAATGGCCAAGGGATTAAGACAGAGTGCAATGGTTCGGAAGGTCGATGGATCATACCTGAGTGTTTCTGACATGCGTCGCATTTCTGGACGTACCTTATTGCATCTTCTCGTAGGGTTGGCCAATAGTAACCTTGTCGAGAGATCCGATTGGCAAGGCTTCTGCCTCCAGAATGGTTTCCACATTCTCCGTCGTGCATTTCTTGGAGGATTTTGTTTATTTGACTTGGATCTGAGATGCATCGTAAGATCAACCCTGAGGTGGATCTTCGGTATAATTGATTTTTGATGATGGTATAACGAGAAGCCTTGATCTTTACTTTTCGAGCTTCCATTTTATCTTCGGGAAGACGGTCGTACTTAAGATAGTTTCAGATGTCGAGCGACCAATTGTACACTTCTTCATTCATGAACATTTCCTCTTTGTTGTCGATCGTTGGTGTCATGAGATGAAGTATAGGTATATTTTCCAAGGATGGATCGTTGAATGCGGATCCCAAGTTGGCTAAAGCGTCGGCTTGCATATTCAGATCTCTCGGAATCTGTTCTATCGAAAAATATTTGAATCGTGCGATTCGTTCTTTAGTAGCTTGGAGATACATCATCATCTTCGAGTCTTTTGCCTGGAATTCTCCATTTACTTGATTCGTGACTAATAAAGAGTCACTGCGTACATGCAGTTGTTTTGCCCCCAGTTTATGGGCTATATCCAATCCTGCGATCAAAGCTTCATATTCTGCCTCGTTGTTTGTTGCTTTGAAGTCGCATCGTATGGAGTATACTATGTTGCCCCCATGTGATGGTTTTAAGACAACTCCAAGTCCTGATCCTCGTACGTTCGAGGATCCATCTACGTGCAAAATCCAAGGCTTGTTGTCTTGAAGCATCACATTATTTACTTCGTCGTACGTCGGAGGTTCTATCTCTGGACTGAATTCAGCTACGAAGTCTGCAAGTACCTGTGATTTTATTGCCATCTTGGGTTTGAATTCAATGTCAAACCCACTTAGGTATATGCTCCACTTTGCTAGTCGTCCTGTAAGCTCAGGCTTTCGAAGTACAGTCTTGAGTGGATAGTTTGTTACGACAATAATATGATGAGATTCGAAATAATGCCTTAGCTTTTTCGCAGCAGTAACTAAACCCAGAAGTAATTTTTCCATCGACGTGTACCTGGTCTCTGCGTCGAGGAAAGATTTACTTACGTAGTAGATGGGACGTTGTTGCTGATCTTCCTCTCGTACGATTACTGCGCTTACGACATTATTGCTTACAGCCAGATACAAATACAAGCTTTCTCCTTCGTTTGGCTTCGTTAACAGTGGTGGGGACATCATGTATTGTTTCAATTCTTGCAGAGCTTTCTCGTGTGCTTCGGTCCAGTTGAACCCAAGGTTCTTTCTCAGGACGTTGTAGAATAGATGACATTTGTCTGACGACCTGGAGATGAACCTGTTTAAAGCTGCGACACGACCTGTCAATTTCTGAACCTCTTTCACATTCTGGGTGATTGTAGTTCCAAGATCGCTTTTATCTGTTCTGAACTTGCTTCGATCCCTCGTCGTGTGACCATGTATCCAAGGAACTTTCCAGCTCGTACGCCGAAGGAGCATTTGGTTGGATTGAGCTTCATCTTATACTGTCGTAGTATGTCGAACGATTGTTGTAGATGTTGTATGTGTTCGTTCGATTTTGCAGATTTGACCAACATGTCATCAATGTAAACTTCCATCGTACGTCCTAGATGTTCCTTGAACATCCTGTTGACCAGTCGCTGATATGTCGATCCTGCGTTCTTTAAACCGAAGGGCATTACTTTGTAGCAATAGATTCCCTTATCTGTCATGAATGCCGTCTTCTCTTGATCGTCCGTGTGCATCAGGATTTGGTTGTATCCTGAATATGCGTCCATAAATGTCAAGAGTTCATGACCTGCTGTCGCGTCGACCATTGCATCTATGTGTGGAAGAGGAAATGGATCTTTCGGGCAAGCTTTGTTCAAATCTGTGAAGTCAATACACACTCGCCATTTTCCATTCTTCTTTTGCACGACCACGACGTTCGCAAGCCAATCCGGGTATTTGACTTCTCTAATTTTTTCGGCCTTAAGTAGATTATCAACTTCATCGTTGATAACTTTATTGCGCTCGGGCGCGAACTTACGACGCTTTTGTTTTATCGGTTTGAATGTTGGATCCACATTCAGCTTATGCGAGATGATATCTGGATCAATCCCCAACATATCTTCGTGCGTCCAAGCGAAGCAGTCGGAGTGTTTCTGCAAAAAAGATATGATACTATTTTTTATGTCAGAAGGTAGGGTTGCCCCACGAACACCTTTCGATCAGGATACTTTGGGTCGAGGACGACTTCTTCTAGTTGAAGGTCATCGTACGACTGGACTGCATCCTGGTTCTGTAATTGCTAGATGGTCTGCGGCTTCGATTTCATAGTGATCTTGTAGCATTCACGTGCGATCTTCTTTTCACTCACGATCTCTTGCACACCCCAAGGTGATGGGAATTTGACCTTCTGGTGGTATGTTGAGGGAACGGCTTTCATGTCGTGGATCCATGGTCTTCTGAGTATGGCATTGTAAGCGGATTGACAGTCTATCACATTGAACTTGATTTGCTTATTGATGCCTTTAGCAAATACCGGCAATATTATTTCGCCAAGTGTATTCGTCGTATCTCCATTGAATCCGATCAATGTGGTAGTTCGTCGTACGATGTTTGATCTGTCAATTCCCATAATCTTCAAGGTGTCGGCAAAGATGACATTGGCAGAACTACCACCATCAATGAGGATTCTCTTCGTCAAGCAGTTCCCGATGGTTAATTGAATGACCAGCGCGTCGTGATGTCTTGGATCAGTTTCCGAGAGATCGTCTTGGTCGAACGTTATCTTCGACGCATCGAGTTCTTTCTCGGTTACTGACTTACATTCATCTGGAATTGGTTGTCCTTCTGGACCTTCTCGTGCGTGTCTCTTGGCTGCTGAATAGGTCAAACCACAGACTTCGGACCCACCAGTGATACAATTTACGACTTTTGTGTGTACTGGCGACGCAGGTCTTTTGTCTTCGTCGGGCAGGATGTCTTTCAAATGACCTTTCGATTTCAAATAAGAAACCTCTTTCTTCAGGCTGATGCATTCAGTCGTCGTATGTCCATGATCGCTATGGAAGTCGCACCATTTGGATTGATCTTTGTCTTTGTTAGGAACTTCCGGCTTTTTTGGCCATCGTATGTTTGTGTCGAGTTTGCGTAGGGCGTCAACTAGCTCCTTAGCTGTACCTGCAATATTGTAAGTAGATAATTCTGGATATCTAGTTTTACCTGAACCACGGGTCGAACGATTATTGGTCTCTTGTCGAGAGTTTCCAATTTTGTTCACCCTTTTTTGTTTGAATTCATGCTTTTGAGGACCAAGAGCCTTCTTGTCGTTTGAATGTTTGTGTCGAAAGATAGCATCGTCTTCAATTCTCATGTGCGCAAGTGTTCGAGCTCGTACGTCGTCGAAGTTTTCGGGTGGATACTTGGTAAGATCCAAGTATAATCCTGATGAGTCGTCTAATCCGCGTTTATAGGCTTCAATTGCAGTCTTGATGTCGCAGTTCTTGACTTCGATCATTTCTGCATTAAATCTGTTAAAAAAATCACGGATAGTCTCACCAGAGTTTTGTACGACATAGTATAGATCACTGGTCTGTTTCTCCATCTTTGCGACTGCTTGCAAATTGTCGCGTGAACTGGTTTACGAGTTCGGACCACGATGTGATGCTCTTGGGTTTTAAGTTGATCAACCATTGTAGAGCCGCTCCTGTAAGTGTAGATCCAAAACTCTTGCACATGCAGATTTCTTGAAATTGTGTTGGAATCGGGACTGTCCATACAAGTTGCTTGTATTGTGCGACGTGTTCGACGGGGTCTGTGATTCCAAAGTATTTTGGCGTGAATGCTGGAATGTTGTATTTTTTAGGAATGTCGACAAGGGCAATCTCATCAACATATGGCGAGGCTTGAAATCCAGTCTTTGGCTCGACGTCGACCGGTACTGCAGCTCCAGGTAATTTTGCAAGTAATGCTAACATCTTTTGATTTTGTTCTTCTAGCATCTTTAGTCATGCGTCCATAGGATCGCTTGTAGGTATCGGGTTAAATGGAAAGAAACCGTTGGAGGTTCCAACGTCGGGCTGTATGGTAGTATGGACAGTAGGATGGGCCATTGTTGGTATATGTTCGGGCACTGATTGCGATGAGCTAACAAAAGGTCGAAAAGTAAAGAATGGAGAACTTTGCGGTATTGAAGGTCGCACAAAGTTTGATTGGAAGTTTATTCTAGGTGGAGGCGGCGGTGGGAAATTAATCAGAGGAGGTGGCATGTTTACTCCAGGAGGTGGTGGCGGTGGTAGATCAAACGAAGGTCGTGGTATTGGTAGTGAGAGAGGAAGTGAAGCGATTGTGGTAGCGATTGTGGTTGTCGTAGCATTTGAAGCTCGAAGTCGTGCAAGTTCCTCGTTAGCTTGCACAGTTTGTTGGTTTAATTGCCGGATCTGCTCTTGGGCAGCAGCAAGTTGTTGTTGCAATGACGTCTCATTTTGGTCACCCATATTCCTGCAAATAAGTGCTCAAAGAGACTCGAGAAAAAATATTAGTAGATAAGCGCCTTTACCAAATGAGATTTTCTTAAGACGGGGCCCCACGGTGGGCGCCAAATTGTTTATGCAAAAAATTACACAAATTACGTATTAAGATAAGTTGTGAGGCTAATCCGTCGAAAGTAAGAATCTAACTTGGTAAACGCACAAATAAATAAAGAAAAATGAACACAAGAGGTTGATGACGCAGGAAAAACCTCAATGTCGAGGAAAAAACCTGCGGTCGACTAAGATATAGTCGACGTTGTACTATGTATCACCAAGCAGGGGTGATGTCCTTAAATTTTACAGTATCGGTCGTACGATTACAATAAAAATGAGAACTCGATCAAAGGTAAATTACAAAGATTGATATAGAAATTAGTGAGAAGATCAGAGCAGCTTGGATAGTCATCAGTCCTCTTCAAATGAGAGTTTCAGGTGTCTTTTATAGTTGATTTTGCAGCAACGGTCGTCAATAATAGCTCATTAATGACAACGGTTGTAACTGTCACGGGAATCCTGGTCATAACGGTTGAGTATTAATTAGTTGCGTATCTTGGCCTTTAATGATGATTTAATCCTCGATAACGGCCGATTACCTGTTACAAGAAAACAGACTAAGGAAAAATATGACCGTTAGTAGATAACTGATAACTGTCATACGTTATCCTATGTGAATCGTACGATAGTTGCTGGAGTAATCGTTCGACGAATACGCTATGACGTTCGATGGTGTTATGCGGATGTTTGACAGAGCTTTAGGCTTGTCTCAGGATCTTATCTTAATACAGGACTAAGGTCCAATAAGATATCTTACGATTTTATATCGTCGTCGTACGATGGTAAATTTTTACCTAAACACTAACCTGTTTTAGTGAGACCAAAAAATAACACTAATAAAACTTCACGGCAAAACATTGTTAAGGTAAAAAACGTTCAACTTTCGTAGCAAGAAACCGATGAATGTTTACCTTCATTGTAATTTGCTGTGAATGTTTAGTGTCATTTATATGGTCTTATTGTGATTTTTATTTTATTTCTAGTCAAATAAAATATTACTAATTCAGCCAAACACGATGTATTTATATTAATTAAATTCTCCATTTGACCTAATCTATTTCCACATATTATTCAACTTTTAGCAATATACTATAGTTAGAGCGTCTCAAGTGGGTATGCAGATGATCATGTGGACATTATAATAATAACATTTATCAGGAACTTATGAACAGTAAATTTATAACATTTACAGTTTAACCCTTAAGCTTATAATGTTTATTAAACTTAACCCCTAAACTTACAATAATTATTTATATTATACCTTTTAGTTTTTTATATTTCATTTTACGTTTTAATCATATATCGTATATTGGCTTAGATATGTTATAAAAATATGTTTTAATTTTAACAACTTACACCATTATTATCATATCGTCGATATGTTCGAAATGAGCCAAATATTGAATATATTTTGATGTGATTATTTTATTATATACTATATATACTACGATTATGTATTAAAAAACATTACATTTTAGCCCCTTAAACTTATAATATTTATTTACTTTATATCTTTTAGTTTTCTATATTTCATTTTACGTTTTAGTCATATATCGTATGTTGGCTGAAGTATGTTAAAAAATACGTTTTAATTTTAACAAATTACGCATTATAATCGTATTGTCGATACATTTAAAATGAGTATAATATTGAATAATTTTTGATGTAATTATTTTATTATATATTATATGTAATACGCTTATATATTTAGGAAGACAAAACACTATTCGTCAATATACCGACATTTTCAAAAATTACATTTTAGCCCCTCTAAACGTATAATATTTATTCACTTTATACATTTTAGTTATCTATATTTCATTTTATGTTTTAGTCATATGTCTGAAATATGTTAAAGTACAACTTTAGTTCCTGTAGTTTGATGTCTATAACGTTTTTCATCCTTGATCTTTAAAAACAGTTTTTTCATATCTGTGGTTTTTATTTTTATTCCATTTTCATCCCTTTATCCAACTTCGTTAAATTATAAAGTTAACTCAATGTTTGATTAATTTACATATTTGGTTCTTATAGTAGATCGTCTTTATATTTTTTATTCTCAAATTAGATATTTCACATTTTGTTACTCTTTATCTTCTTTTTATTTTATTAAGACATGTTGTTCTATTGGTTAATAGATAGTACATAATATTTCTTTTTCCAAAGCTTAAGTTAAAATTAATATTTTTATTTATTTCAAATAATCGTTGACGTATAAACCCCCCCCCCCCCCCTTTACACACACATTAGAGCAGACACGTAAAATAGAAATCAATTGCACCATTTATCTCTTTTCTATTGTAACCATATAGTTAAATATCCAACACAATTTATGAAGTTCGTCATACTAATCTTTCGTATGATAACATATGTACAAACTTTATGTTTCATATAAATGATAAAATCTATCATAGTTTATAACCCGGCGCGAAGCCCGGGCTGTTAATAACTAGTTGTTGACATTTAGCTAACATATGGGCAATGAAATTCTTTCTAATTTTAGCAACAAGAGCATTTATAAAAACCAATGCTAAACTAACATTAAATTATATATTTATATCGAGGCAAATTAGCATGTAAGAAGTTGAGTTAACGGTAAGAAGTGGATTTGAATCGTTAACCACTTATAATCTCATGTATTCCCATGAATATATTGTGCTTTAGAAGGAAATTGGTAACGTGTATCTCATCACATCGTACATCCATGTGCATCCAATGGTCGATAACCACTTTTTACCGAAACCCAACCATTTATATCGATATGATAACAATGGGAAATAAATAAATTTTTTTGGACGAATTTATTCATGTTATCTGTTAGGGTAAAAATCTGCAATCGCACGACGACCGACTATAATCGTAAGACAAATTTTAGGACAATGGTTCTGTATTAAGATAAGGTCCTGAGATAAAACCTAAAAGAACTATCGAACAAAGATCATTAAACATCAAGATGGACATGTCTTAAGTTATAAATCGTTCGATGGAATCCAATGACACTAAGAGATCGACCGTTACAAGCAAGATTCTCGCAGCAGTTACAATCTGGACATTAACTCTCAACAATACCGTTGGACAGTTACAAACCGACCATTAATGGTCAACAATACCGTTGGACGATTACTTTAAAGCTACTATATAAGAAGGATGAAGCCATCATTTGAAGATACGAAGTCTCCCCGAAGTTCACAAGCTATATCATTCATTGTTCTTAGCAATCAGTTGTATTTTACATTCGATCTCATTATTATTTCCATTGTAATCGTACGACCAAAGCTGTAATCTTGAAGGACATCACCCCTGTTTGGTGATCATAGTGCACTGTCGACTTACCTTCTAGGTCAACCGCAGGTTTTTTCCTCCGTCGTGAGGTTTTTCCTGCGTCATCAAATCCTTTGTCTTATTTTATTTTCTCGCACTTATTATCGATTGTAATTTCTTTCTCTCGACGGTTAAGCCTCACACAAATTTCTTACGACATCGACTTGTGTAATTTTTTACATAAACAACCACAGCTTCCAATTGTTGAGAAATAACATAGAACATCGTGGTATACAAGTGACCGTTTCTTCGAGCGCGAAGAACCTCGTTGTCATCCTCATCTTTTCCCGTGCTGCCGATCACAAATTGAGTCACTAAATAGCCGCTGTCGCAGAATTGACTCGAGCTAAATAGGTTGAACGGCAACCCCTCAACGTAACGCACATTCTTGATGACGTGTTCTCCATTCGTCATTCTTCCAGATCCCAGAATTGGTAGACATCTCTTATCTACAAGTTTGACGAAGCCTTCAGCTCTAACGACGTAGTCGAAGAGGATGTTGCGCTGCCCAGTCACATGCCTGAAAGCTCCTGAGTCAAAGTACCACATGTGACCACCCTGCAAAACGCAAAATCAAGTTTGTTTAGGAACCCATTGCCACATGGGTGTCCTACCATTAGAAACAGATAAAGCTGCCGGTGAAGTGTCCTTTTCATATTTCTCCTTAGGCTTAGGAGACTTCACAGGAGGCAGAGCGATTTGCTTTGCCATTTTCTTATTTCTTCCCTGGTGAGGACTACCTGACTTACGATAAGTATTTGCATTACCAGGTGATGCGGTAATTAACGTATATAAAAAGCGTAACAAGTTTTAACCTCTAATGCCTAGCCACTGTCTTACCACATATACAGGCAAGCGTACCTGATCGTGAGTAATATAGTGTAGGAAAGTCCAGGTATCGTATCTACCACTGGGAACGGTCAAGTTGTCGTAGACTATCTAAATCGGTTTAATTAACCTAAGAGGGGGGTTTTTATATGAAAAAGGTTTTAATACTAAAAAGACAACTAACTAAGTAAAAACTAAGAAAGCAATTAAAATACTGATTTAAGATTATATTAAGGAAAAACAGCAGTATTTATCATGGTAAAGTGAATCCCCAAAATGGATGATATGAATAGGTCAAAGGTTTGGTTGTTTTGACTATTGTAGGAATTTAAGTCTGGGACACCCTAACATGCAAGATTATGGTCAAAAACTAGGACACGATCCTCCTAATCCCAATCCTAAATCGTTTGGTCCACAATCTAGAATCGCTATACCAGTCCTGATTAATATTGCAATGGCTCTTCTACTATCTGGTCACTCTTGGTCCAAGTAACCCCTTAACACAACCTCTTGGTCCAAAGTCAGGCTAAGGTAGGTTGATTATCCTTTCGGAGTCTATCTGTTTTGGTCCAACAATTACACCCAACCAATTGAATTCAAATTGCCAAAACACTATCAATCAGAAAAGAACCATAACAAACATTCAATTAATCAAAACAAACCAATAAACGTTAATCACAAAAGTATCATCCACAAAGGTTCATCGACCATGACAAGCACTACTACTAAAAACTACTCACTAATCATAACGAAAACGAAAACAAAAGTAGACATGACATGATACCGACAGTACAACGACGGATGATTGAAGATCGACTCCCGCAACGTATCGGCACCTTTCGTACTCTCACTCTCGTTCCTCCTCGTATCCCGTACCAAAAAATCATGCAAAACGTCTCTCCTGAACTGAAGGAAGAGGCTGGTATTTAAAAGAAAACGTCCAGGGGACATCTGGCGATCGCCAGACTGCAGGTTTGGCGACGCCAGACACTTAGGTCAACCCTGGTCTTCAATTCAGTCGAATCTGGCGGCGCCAGATTGGGAATCTCGCGAACGCCAAACAGCTACTATGTTGACTTTGTGCATTTTTCACGTTTTCTCGCCTTTTTTTCGTACTTTTCCGTTCCACGGCCTCCAAATCCTTCATAAACCATAATAAGCTCAATTGGTGAGTGAAATGATCAGAAATGGGTGAGAAATGGGGTAAAATCATGCAATTACGTTCAACCAAAACATGTATAATTTTGGTGTTATCACCAGGCATATCAACACACATGTAATTATCAAACAATGAACATATATGATTTCTAAAAGCTGTAAAATTATCAGAATTCGCAGAGCGATTAGTGTTTACAGACTTTGAGTTCACGTTAGAATTACAACTAGGTGGGTTGTAGCCAAGACCAGTGTGATCTTGACCACCCCATTTGCTGGGGAAAGCATTAAAAGAGTTTTTCTTCTTCCGATATCTCCTCCTCCGTGGCTTCACATTCGCTGTCCCATCACCTGTCCTCGCATCTGCATGAGAAGCAAGTTGTGAGTTGGGTGACGGTTTAACAAGAATGGATTGTCCACCTTTGAATTGTGTTGGTTTTTGAAAAATAGGTTTTGATGAATTCAAAGGTTGTTTGGGTTTAGAGTTCTCACCCACGTCAAATGAACTAGAATGAAAGTCTAGTCCCTTAATGGGCTTTACCAAGCTACTAGCATCTTTAGTATTTGAATGTTGTGTTTGTGTTACTGTAGGTGTGTGAGGTTTAACTGACTTCCCTTTGTCAGTACCGTCACAAGTTTCACCTTCAGAGTTTATCACAGACACTGATGCAAGTGGCTTGGTGGAGCTGATTTGCTTTACAGCAGGTGCCTTTGGCAAAACAGGTTTTCGTGGAATATAACCTGAAGGAGGATCATCAGCATCTAAAAATACCTTCACATCATACACAATATTTGGATCCAATACGAGTTTAGGCAGGGTTGACCTAAAGTCTGGTATGAGAGGTGATCTACTGGTACTTGAATCCCATGAGTCAGATTCCTCCAATAAAGACAATTGTCTTTTCAACCGATTGATTTGACAGTCTTGATTTGCGAAAGTTTGACCAAACAACAGTTCTTTTTCATAAAAGAAGTCCCTTTTCATTGTGTTATTAACAAGTTGGACAACTAGTTGTCTTTGGAGATCCGCAAATTTGATTTTAAAGTTTGAACAACAAAACTTTGCGTTCTCACATTGGTTCGACATACTTATCCTTTCGGCATTTGCCTCATGATAACTATGTTCCAATGACATAATCTGGTTGTCTTTTTCAGAGAGAATCGATTCAAAGTTCTTTATCTTATGGCGATAGGCATCAAGTTCCACGGCTTTGGATCTAAGATGGAACATTTCTTTCTCTAGACACACTAGGGCAGGAGGCTGAGTTGCGAAAACATCCAAAGGTTGGATAACACCAGCATCCCTAGAGTCATAGCTAAAGTTTAAATCGGCATAGTTAATAGGAGACATGGCTACCTTAGGTGTTCTAGCTTTGATGCCTTCCCAGCTTGAGAAAGTGTTCTCTAGATTACTAGCAGGGATAAAAATAGGACCATTGACAACAGGACTGGAAGGGGGACTACTGGTTGAACTATTGGCAGGACTAGTGGTGAAAGACACAACTTTTCCATCTATAATATCAGTAAAGGTTACAGTCTGCATCACATAGTTGTCATTGTCTTGTCTTTTGACTGACCTAGGTTCAGGTTTGGAAGCACTCATATTGTCAAAATTGTATAGATGTGCAGGTGATTTTTCAAGAATATGATTATCTAAATGTCCCAACCCAGGTTTGGCTTGATAAAAGGGATGTTGAGTGGTTTGCTTGGTAAGCAGACTCAAGGTATGTTCAGATTGTCCTCTCTTTTTAGATTGTTTTCCTCAAGCTCTTCTATTTTTATAAACAATTTTGTTTTTTCCTCAGAAAGATTCTTCACGACTGCTTTCAATTTCGTCGTGAGATCTTTGGAGATCAAGGAGCTTATTTTCTAGGATAGATTCTCTAATCCCACACTCAAGCTCCATTTTGTTAAAATTCTCGGTGAGGTCCTCTAAACTACTTTTATACACAACACTCTCTATTCTGAATCTCGCAACGAGAGCTCTTTCCATTTGGAGTTGGCTCTCAAGTCTTAGAGTTTCAGAACCAGACAGTTCAACAGGTTTTGACAAATATGAACAAGAAGTTACCTCAGCTTCTTCCTCTGTTGAGTCGTTTGGGGAACCAGATATGCAGGGTTCCTCAAAGTCTGCCATGAGGCAGTGACCTTGCACGGCAGAAAGGCCTTCATCATCTGAGTCCTCTGGCTCCATGACCCAGTCCTCCTCGTCAGCCATCAGCACCTTCCCGAGCTCTTTCTTCTTCATTATGGCAGCTTTTTTCTCAAAGTAAGCAGAGTCTTTGAGTTTTATCTTGCATTCAAATGCATAGTGACCCAGAGTTCCACAGTTGTAGCAGGTGGGACCTCGAGCAGGGTTCCTGTTTTGGTTGGCTGCTGGTGGAGCTTCTAGAGCAGGTAGCTTGTTCTGCTGCGGTGGCTCAGTTCCACCGGTGTTGTTGTACCAACGACCTTCATCATTGGATTTCTAGTTCTGGTTGTTATTATGGTTGTTGTTGTTAGGACCAGATTGGTTGTTCCACCGTTGATTGTAACCACCTCCCTGATATCCTCTGTTTCCATGGTAGTTGTTGGAGTTGTAATCCTGATCCCTTTGCTGTTGCTAGTTGTTTCACGTTGTTGATAGTTGTTTGATCTCCCCTGATCGTTCCTTTGAAAATTTTCTCTAGACTGGTACCCGCCTTGGCTAGACTGACCTCCCACAAACTGAGGTCCTTGTCTGAATCTGTTGAAGCGTTGGGGATTTCCCCGAAATTTAGCCATCAAGGCGAAGGAGTTTTCCAGCTGATACATCTCCTCTTCGGTAAGTCCATCATCAAGAACTACAGGTTCTTCAACGGTGTAGTTGTCATGAGAGGACGATCCTCTGTTTGCCATCAAGGCCAGTGTAGGAGGATCGATCTTCTTTTCGGTTTTACCGAATAAGGTTTCTTCATGTGGAAGCATCATGCTGTATAGATCATGAAGTCCAAGTTGGCCAAGATTCTGGCTCACTTGAATGCTGATAGTGACTGACTGCCAAAGTTTGTTTAACCACTTGAGGAATTTTACATTCACCTCATATTTGTTCTTTTCCAGTCCAAGTCTCCGTAAATCGTTTACACAGATGTTTAAATGATTATAGGTATCAGTCAGTGTTTCTCCTTCACGAGCACAAAAGCTTTCATACGCATTCATCGCGTTTTCCTTTTGGCCTTCAAGTGCTTTGTCTCCTCCCTGCATTTGTTGTTCAATGCCCAGCCACATCGATCTAGCATCTTTACAGCTGTCAACTCTCGCGAACATGTCATTAGGCAGTGCCATAGTGAGTAACGTGAGGGCACGTTTGTCAATAGCTGCCCGAGCACGCTGTTCATGAGAGAACATGTCATACGGTTTTTCAACCTCATATGCAGGTAGATAAGGAGTGACTTCAGTTCTGGCTACTTCAGCTACAGTAACCGTAGGTCTAATTGGTCCCTCAGTGATAGAGACCATTAGTTTGTCATCCAGTAGATCAAGAAAGTTTATCATCCGGCGTTTCCATTGCTGGTATTTGCCGACGACCAATACTGGAGGTCGAGTTTCAGAACCGATACTGATTATTTCTTTCGATATCGTGTTCTCACAAGATGGATCTGCTTTGAGTAGATGGCGTTTTTCGATTGAACGGAACTTCCACACTTAAAGCCCCCTTTTAGAAATTCGAAAATTTCAAAAAGAAAGGCCAAGGAGGGAAAATACCAAGTCCCGATTCGGGAATTGACAAATCCCGATTTGGGAGTTCAAGTTCTGATTCGGGAGTTGTACAAGTCCCGATTCGGAAGAGGGCTTAGGTCCCGATTCGGGAAATGAGTTTACCGACTCGGGATACGAATATCCAACTTGGGAAACAGATGATCCGATTCGGGAATGCTGATGAGTTCCGATTCAGGAATTCAAGTGTTCCGAATCGGGATACGAGTATCCAATTCGGAAAATGAAAGTTCCGAATCGGGAGTCTTGCCAAACAAGCAAAAACAACCTCTAAAATATGACCAAATCTACCAAAACGAGCGCTCTGATACCAATTTTGAGCCCATGAATCCGTGAGTAAACGATGTACAGATCACTGCAAGCGATTACACGAGAAAGTGAAGCTCAAACAGTGATTTACAAGCAAATACATGCAATATGAATTTAACGTAGGTAGCATGCAAAGAGAAAAATAACTAGTTGAACGATTGCTTGATTATTCATAAACGAAACATATGACACGATTATATAGTGCCAAAGTTACAGAACAACCCCTAGAGTCTGTGACTCTTTACAAAATGGGCACAAAAGTAAAGTACTAACCAAACTAATAGAAGTAACTATCTAGAATGTCAAAAGAGGCCCCTGACTTCTTAACAACCCAAAATCATGATCTAACAGTGTATTTATTTAGTAAACGAACCATAAGATGTTTATTATTTTTATAATATCAAAGATGGTTTTCAGTGTGTTGAAGTTGATTTTTCTTCAATGTACCCACCATATTTAATATCCTCAATGTTCTTAATGCTATTTTTTTAGTGTTTGGATTAAAGACACCCTTCTTTAATATCTCCTAATTTTTTACAAACCATATTAAAAGAAGATAAATTTACTTCTTTATTTTATTTAAATATGTTATCAACCTTATTTAGTGGTACAATATATAGGTGCCTAGTTAGAATAGACACCAATGAAATTAGTTACACGAGAGCACACGTAAAGTCTTCCACTTTGCTCTTGAACCAAGCTTATAGTTCTATTGAAGAACTCTCTATCAAACAACACCGTTTTCAATACGACCCCATTCGAATTGATCAACAATCCTTGAGGTGTGATCGTAGCCCTACGTGGATGCTCTCCAATTGAAACCGCCACCCAAAACTCTCCCAATCTTTCTGCTCGTTTTATTTTATTAGGATTCCCATCGATATTTAGCAAACGTTGTGCCGTATTTGCCCTAGCCCCGGCCAACCAATATTTTAAAACCCGCATTCCGTTTAGCTCTGATACAAGAACGAATGTGCTATCCGCGCTCACCGCAGGGCCGCCCCCACCCGATAGACCACTCAACAAAACCGACACTCGTCTTGTAAGTGGGTTGTACCTCAAAAACCTCCCCGTTGAATCAGGCTGAAATCCTGGTTGTGTAGTATTTCTGTCCACCATAACCAAATAAAACTTAGGGTGTGATTGGTTAGAGGTATTAAGCAACAATAAATCCATTAGATGATAATAAAATAAACAGTTTGGTGTTCTATAATATAATGTGTTCATTCTTTCAAAAGCCTAAAATATCATTCCGGATTAAGGTTGTATTTGGAAAAAATAAGCTAGCTTATAAGCTAGTACATGTTTGGATGAACCATAAGTTTGCTTATTGAGACGCTAGTTGGAGTAATGTTTCAGGAGTTTTTGTAGCTTTTTCCAATTAATATTACCTATTATACCCCAAGATACCAATTTTGGTCACTTTACATACTCATAAGCTAGTTTTTGCGAAACATAATTTATTCATAAGCTAGCTTATAAGCTAATTTGCCAAACACTTGGTGAGAACAGAAATTCATTATTTGTCATTTCTCAGCTTGAATCACACAGACCCTTGGTATACTTCGTTTGAGATGTATGATTTGTATGGTTTGGGAGGTTATATGTATGCAGACTTTAATCGAATTCTATATAATGTATACAAACTTATTGGAGTTGAATTAGTTACCTGATTTCGTACGTCAAACTAGCATCACTGAGATAAACAAGACCGGTTAACAAGTCAACGTCTACGCCTGTAAGAAACTTGAAACCACCGGCGAGCTGAGTTGCAAGCCCGCCGTTAGGGCCTACAACTAGAAGTCCCAAATAGGCATCAGCTATATAGAGTAGGCCAGTTGTACGTTGATAACTAAGAGCCAACGGCCTTCCACATATTGGACCCTTGGCGGGATCTGTGATACCATCACAAAATTGCTTTGTCCTAAAAAAATATTAAGGGGGTGTTTTGTTAGAGGTATTAAACAGTATCAATGAGAATAATTATAAAAGAAATTATTTAGATTTCTATGATATAATGGGGTCATTCTCCGACCCAATATCTCATTTTCGGGGAAATGAAAACTAATTCTCACTTTCATTCCTCTTCCTGAACCAAATATAACTTACAAGATAATTCAAAATTAGATAGTTAAACCAGTTCCATTTGGATGTATATAATTATGATTATCATGTACATAAATGTAATTGGTTGCAACTGATAAGGATTTGCATCCGCTTTCAAAAAAATCACTAGTTTGAGTCTTTTTAGGCCCTTGGAGGATTGGTAGAGATGCATGCAACCACAAGTTGGCCCAAACACTCAAGATTATAAAAAAGTGCATTTATTATACATAAGAAGTTGAACTTAACCTTGCTGGTGAAGTGTATGCGAAATCCACAAAACCGATGTTAGGGCCTTGCCATTTCAGAATTCTACCGTCAGTGACGGTTGTAAAGGGACCTTCAACTCCAAGTCCACGAAATGCAGCTGATTCAGGACCCGTTACACCTTGAGGCAATGTCAAGTTATTAAATCTGGTAAATTGACCGGTAACAACGTTTCCAAAAACAGAAAGGAATGCAACACAAATAGAGAGGATGGATGGATGCACCGGTGAAGTTGTCATTTTTAAATATTTGAAGGGAGCTATGGAAAAGTATTGCACAATGCCTCTATTTATATACCAATCAATGTGTCAATTTCAATCCTTTTACCTAAAAATGTGTCAATTTTTAAGTTATATTTTCTTCTTGTAAATATGTAAAAAGGAAACATGTCATTATACGTATCAATAATTATCTAAAATACATTTAAATGCTTATACTATGTCTAATTATTTTACTAATAAAAGTTGTATCTTATTTTTATGATCACGGTCATTATAACATTTAAATTGTATGTGTGACCCGGGACGGATGCACGAGTCTTATTGGTGGCATGAGTCTTTGTCCTTCCGTCATAGTGCAGATAATTATAAGGTTATGAAAAGTGTCTTCATATTAATTTGTTGTGTGTTGGTGTATATATTCTGAAACTATAGTAAAGACACAAGTTTCATTCGGTAGCTTTGGTTTGTAACGCTTTTCTTTGGGGTTGCTATCCCCACCCAACTCACTCACATAAATCCATTGAGTCCCACCTTTGGATCCCACATGTGCACTCATACCACCAACTCCCACCCCCTTCTAAGGGGTTGGGATGGAATTCACCTTTTCTTTCAACTGAAACCTGAGTTCATATCATGTTAGTTTCATTTTATTAGTTTTTAACTTTTGATTGCGGATTTGTTATCTTTAAAGAAAAAAATGTAATAAAAAATTGAAGATAAGACTTCACATATGAAAAACAAAGGGCTAACCAACAAACTAACAATGATTTCAAAAAGTATTTCCATATGTTTCTTTAGTCAAATGATTTCATCTTTTAAAAATATTTCTAGGTCCTTCCATAATAATGATATTTTTAATTATTATAACCATTTTAAAAAATAGTGTAACATTTCATAGCAAAAATCTCTCAAAACTCATCAAATGACCATCATCTCCTCTAAAAAGAATTTCCTCCCTGTGTGTAGATCCCTTTTTCCGTCCAAAACCAACGAATTCCGGCAAAACCAAGAAGTCCGCCCACTGCAAATCCGTCCAGGGCAAATTTATAGAAAAGGGTCAATTCATGGATGGAACTGTTATTAAGGCATTGTTTGGTAAAAATAAGTTAACTTATAAGTTAGCTTATAAGTCACCTTATAAGTCAAGTACATGTTTGGATGACCATAAGTCACCTTATAAGTTAACTTATAAGTTAGCTTTTTGAAAAGCTACTCTCACTAACCTTTTGGTGACTTATGTGACTTTTTGTATTTTTATTCCAAATATACCCTTGCTAAGTTTTATATTACTAATTTTTAAACATGTCTTTTTTAGTCATTTTACAGTTATAAGCTACCTTATCAGCTAGTTTTTGCCAAACGCAACTTTTTATCAGCTAGCTTATCAGTCACTAGCTACCTTATCAGTCATAAGTTACCTTATCAGTCATAAGTTACCTTATCAGCTAGTTTGCCAAACATAGCCTAAATAATAATGGGACGGAGTTGTTGTCCTTGTTATTATCTATACTATACATTTATCAGGTTACCCGCCCCACAAGCACCCGACCCGACCCGAGATCCGACCCGCGCCCCAGACCCAACTGTTTCTCTCTCCCATTTTGACCCAAACCCGTCTGATGACCTATGCTGACCCGCGCATGGGTTCTGCCGGATTCACCCGTAAACCCATCTCCAAATTTACCAATTCACCCCCTGAACTTATAATGTGTATTCACTTTATATCTTTTACTTTTCAATATTTCATTTTACGTTTTAGTCATATATCGTGTATTGGCTAAAATACGTTAAAAAATACGTTTTAATTATAACAAGCTACGCCATTATATTCGTATCGTCGATACGATCGAAATGAGCCAAATATTGAATATTTTTTGACGTACTTATTTTATTATATACTATATATAAACTCCAATCGACCCGAATTTTATACTCATTTTTAAATTTACATATTAACCCCTTAAACTTAAAATTTATAAGGTTTATTCAGTTTATACCTTTTACTTTTTGATACTTCATTTCACGTTTTAGTCATATATCGTGTATTGGAAAAAGTCATTAAAAAATACGTTTTAATTTTAATAAGCTACGCCATTATATTCGTATCATCGATATGATCGAAATATGCCTAATATTGAATATTTTTTTGATATAGTTATTTTATTATATACTATATATACGCTCCAACCGACTCGAATCCTATACTCATTTTTAAATTCATATATTAGCCCCCTAAACTTATAATATTTATTCACTTTATACATTTACTTTTCTATATTTCATTTTACGTTTTACTCATATATCGTATATTGGTTGGAACATGTTAAAAAAATACGTTTTAAAATTAACAAATTACGCCATTATAACCGTATCGTCGATACGATCTAAAATATGTTAAAAAATTACGACTTTATACATTTACTTTTCTATATTTCATTTTACGTTTTACTCATATATTGTATGTTGGTTGGAACATGTTAAAAATACGTTTTAAAATTAACAAATTACGCCATTACAACCTTATCGTCGATACGATCTAAAATATGTTAAAAAAATACGACTTTATACATTTACTTTTCTATATTTCATTTTACGTTTTACTCATATATCGTATATTGGTTGGAACATATAAAAAAATATGTTCTAATTTTAACAAATTACGCCATTATAATCATATCGTCGATACGATCTAAAATATGTTAAAAAAATACGTTTTAATGTTAACAAACTGTGTCATTATAATCGTATCGTCGATAAGATCGAAATGAGTCCAATATTGAATATATTTTTTCATATATTTATTTTATTATATATGATATATATACGTTCCAACCGACCTGAATCCTTTACCCATCTTTAAACCTACATATTAGCCCCTAAACTTATAGTATTTATTCACTTTATATCTTTTAGTTTTCTATATTTCATTTTACGTTTAAGTTATATATAGTATATTGACTGAAATATGATAAAATATCGATAGCAACTGTTTATGAATCTGGTGCGAAGCCCGGGCGTATCAACTAGTTAAACTAAATTCATGGGGCGGAATTAAATGTTTGGGTGCTTCATTGTTATGGTTTAATAACATTAATTCATGGGGCGGAGTTTGACTGATGTTTTCTTTGGAGTGGAATTAAATGTTTGGGGAGTTTTGTCAAAAAATAGGGCGGGAATGTTTTCATCGAATTTCATGGTTATTTGATGGGTTTTAAAGAGAAAATAGTTAAAAGATGTTATACTTCTTTTTAAAATGGTTATAAAAATTAATTTCTTTATAATATACTTTACTAAGGGGCCGTTTACTTGAACACTTACCCGGTAAGTGCTTACCGGTAAAATTGAACACTATCACCTACCATATTGGACAACATTTTAGTATCTTAAAGCGGTATTGTATGCAACAATTTACCCGGTAAGCTCTTACTAGGTAAGAGTTGTGGATCTCACTTACCCGGGTAAGACTTTCGGTTCATGCTATTGCTCTTACTGGGTAAGATTCGAGTCATGTTCATGTTCTCCCCTTAAGGTAAATTGACCCGGTAAGTACTTACCGGGTAAGCGTCAAGTAAACGGTCCCTAAGTCTATGAAGAGGATTGGAAATGGCGATCGTAACGGCCATCATGTGGAGGGTCTTAAACTATTGGGGACAAAATCATTTCTGATTTTATCAAATACCATTGAATTATTTTTTAAAATTTTCTCTAATATAATTTTTGTGTGTATTACATAAATTTTCACATTTCTAATTTTGATTATGTGTCAAAATTAATATTCACTTTTAGAATATCTTTGCCTCTTTTTCGACGTCATCCTTTATTATGAGATGGATGTATTTTTATTGGGATTCTATCTACCGTTGTATATCCCTATCCAAGATCACCGCGGTTTCTTTTGCGGTGGCTATAGGATAGGAGATAAGGAAAGTTCAATCATAAAATTACAAATGGAGATTTTACAAAAATTTACCATCTCTATTGCACAATAGCGCACCTACATGTCTTTTATCACATTGTTTTAGGAGCGTAAGAGTCGCATCTAATTATCGATACTCTAGACTATCTGATTATATACTTTCGAAAATGGTCCATGCATCTTTATGACGTTATTGATAATAGTAAAGAAGACATAACAATTGAATAATGAACAAATGAGGACATGCAATTCTCCCCTTAATCCTATGGTAACGCAAAATCAACTAACAACTTTTAAATAAAAGAGAATGACTTAAGACAACAAGAACAGTCAAAAAAAGTTAGTCACTTGCAAGCCTACAAAGAATTATAGCAACTAGTCTTCGACATGCGCGTTGTGCGATGACATTTAATTTTTCAGGAAAAAAATATTGAAGTTAGTTAATGGATCGATGATCGCATGTGATATATTATTTAACTAATAAAAATCAATATCACATACTGATCACGTTTGATATATGAATCCATATTATCATCATCGGTTGTTGTTTTAATATATATTATTATTATTAATAAGTCTTATATATCAATATTATATTATATCAACTTTGTAATTGGCTCAAAAGAATAAAAGGTGTAAACCACAGGGCTTGTGGCGTAGCGGTAAGGCCTGTGGGGGATATGGATGGTATCCTATTTACCCCAGGTTCGAATCTCTTCGCACGCATATTGTGGTCAGGCTTAGTCTCAGACGACCGAATTTTCAATTCCAAAATGCCAAGGATGTAGTCTAGGCGAAACCTAAATAAACCTTATAAACAAATAAATAAAAGGTGAATTTATTGATTTTAATCATGAGGTATTGAGGTGTATAATGAAAGTTGTTTTGTCATAATACGTAATAGTTTATCCGCTATATATATTATCACTTTTTATTTATATTAACCACACAAGCGATTGTGTTATTACCGATCTTTGTAAGAGCATCCACAGTAATGAAACCTCTAAGAGCCTAACTTGCCATATTTTTTCGGCCACATCATTGTCATCTCAATAAAGTAAAAACCTCCTTAAAACTCTACAACAGAGGTCTTACAAAAACCTCAATTCTCTTTTTTTATTTATAATATAATTTTTATTTATGTAAATTATTATATAACAGAAAAGAAAAATATTACAAAAACATGGGTTCTTGAGTGTTCAAGCACATGGGTTCTAATAAGAACCTATGACTGGACAAGAAACTATGTCCCACAATGAAGGTTCTTGTAAAAACCCATTTAATATCTTTAATGTTTTCAATGTTATTTCTTTAGTGTTTGGAATAAAACACTTAGACATCCAGATTTCTTCAAACCAAACAAAAAGAAGAGCAATTTACTTCTTTACTAGTTAATGGCCCGTATAATATACGGGTATTTTAAACATGTTATTTTAATTTTTAATAAGAACATATTTTTGCATGAGAATTGTCATTACTAATTAATTAGTTATGTAAATTATATGTTCCACGACAATTGCTTATTACAATAAATATTTTAGTTATCTAATAGCTTTTAAAACTTCAGAAATTGAAAATTTGTTATTCTTTTGTCAAAAGATTCGGATTTCGTGAATGATTTTAAAACTGGAAGGATTCAGAAATAAAATACGTAGTGCTTTTGATTTGTAGGATTTTAAATAAATTAAAATATGATTATTTATAAATAATCTATAAAAATAGTTAGATTAAAAAGATGGAATCTTTAAATTTTAAGAATATCAGCAATTGAGTTTTAAATAAAATAAAATTTCATTACTTATGAATAATCTATAAGAATAGTTAGGTTAAAAATATAAAATTTTTAAATTTCAAGAATATCAAAAATAGAATTGTAATAAAATCTAAACAAATTAATTTATATATAATTTTAATAATATAGTAAAATTTAAAAAAAAATATTCAATATTAGACTCATTTTGAAGGTATTATCGAGAGTAAGAGATAAAAAGTAATTTAATCAAATAACTTTAAGGGTACAAAATGTAAATTATAAAGATAATTATACCTATTAATACGGTATTAAAAAAGGGAATAATTGATGACATCATCATTTGATGATTTTTCTTTAATTAGCCAATCAAATAGCTTAATTACATAATGATGACATCAGCGAAAACCTTCTTTTAATATATATATATATATATATAGAGTTACCTTATTTTGAAAACTCATTAATTTGCGGAAACTTTGGAAACCATGTTTTCCACCAATCATAATCCATTTTCTTGTTTATTTTTGGTAATTTTATTTATTTTATTTTTGTGATGCTTAATTATAGGAGTTGGTGGTTATGATTTTGAATTTTGCAATTAATCTTGTCCATTGATCCTTCTAATCAATGGTTTATAAGAGTTTGCAAAGTTTCCACAAATTAATGAGTTTTCAAAATAAGGTGACTATATATATATATATATATAGATTTTATTTAAATATCATAACAATCTTATTTAGTGGTACAATATATAGGTGACTAGTTAGAATAGACACCAACGAAATCAGTTCAACGAGAGCCCACATAAAGTCTTCCTTTGCTCTTGAACCAATCTTTCTGCTCGTTTTATTTTATTAGGATTCCCCATCAATATATTCAGCAAAAGTTGTGCCGTATTTGCCCTAGCTCCAACCAACCAATATTTTAAAACCCGCATTCCATTTAGCTCTGGTACAAGAACGAACGTGCTATCTGCTCACCGCAGGGCCGCCCCCACCCGATAGACCACTCATCAAAACCGACACTTGTCTCGTAAGTGGGTTGTAGCGTAGAAACTTCCTCGTGGAATCAAACTTAAATCCCGATTGTGTAGTATTTTTGTTCACCATAACCAAATAAAACTTAGGGGGTGTTTGGTTAGATGTATTAAGCCACAACAAATGAGAATGATAATAAATTATACCGTTTGGATGGACCATAAGCTAACTTATTGATACACTAGTTGGAGTAGCGTTTCAGCGGCTTAGTAGTTTTTTCCATTTATACCCTTATTTATATTAACTATTAGATACTCATAAGCTAATTTTTGCCAAACATAATTTAATCATAAGCTAGCTTGTCTGCTACTAGCTAGATTATTAGTCATCACTCATCAGCTAGCTTATCGGCTAGCTTGCCAAACACAACCTAAATTGGTGAAAATGAAAGTTCTATCTGTCATCTCTTAGCATGACCAAAAAACCGTTAGTATATTTCGTTTGAGAAGTATGGTTTGGGAGGCTATATGTATGCACACTTTAATCGAATTCTATACGATATATACAAAATAATTGGAGTTGAAGTAGTTACCTAATTTCGTACGTCAAACTAGCATCACTGAGATAAACAAGGCCAGTTAACAAACTAGCATCACTGAGATAAACAAGGCCAGTTAACAATTAACGTCAATGCCAGTGAGAAGCTTGAAACCACCGGCGAGCTGAGTTGCAAGCCCGCCTTTAGGGCCTACAACTAGAAGGCCCAAATAGGCATCGGTTATATAGAGAAGGCTAGTTGTAGGTTGAAAACTAAGGGCCAATGGCCTTCCGCATATTGGACCCTTGTTAGGATCTGTGGTACCATCACAAAATTGCTTTGTCCTGAAAAATTATTAACGATGTGTTTTGTCAGAGGTATTAAAAAGTAATCAATGAGAATGATTATAAAAGAAATTGTTTAGTTTTCTATGTTGGGCTCATTCCATCGCCCAATATCTCATTCCTGGGGAAGGAATACTCATTATTATTTTCATTCCTCTTCATGAACCAAATATACCTTAAAAGATCATTCAAATTTAGATACAATTGTGACAGGATCTAAATATTAATATTAAGATCAGAATACTTTAATCAAAGAAGTTTGCGGAATAACACTTTGATTATAGAACAGAACAATGAATTTGAATAAACTGTATGTATTGATTTCAATAGCTTAAAGATTACAACTACAAGCCCCAATCTGTTTGAACAGGCTCAAACAGACGTGCAATACTTCTCTATTGCAGGGATTTCAAGAATAATCTTGAGGCTCTTAATTCTAACACCAAAGCTATGAAACTCGTATCTAACAATGATCAACCTATCAGCTATATATACGACTTAACAGATTACAATAAGGAAACTAGATTACAAGATAATCTCTAAAATATCTCCAAGCAAATCGTATCTTGTCTATATCTTCAAGACATCGCAATCCTTTCCTTATCTTCTTCTGATAGCAGTGGTAAAAACAAAAGCAGTGTTAACTTTACACCAGCAGTGTTAATCTCAGAACCAGCAATGGTAATCTTCAAGAGCAGTAGTAATCTGGTACAGCAGTAGTAATCTTGATCTTCATTCATTCATCACATACTGGCAGTGATAACCTCCAATCTTCAACAGCAATAGTAACACTCCAAAGCCAGCAGTGGTAATCATCAGCAGTATTAACCTTCAATTGCAGAAGTGGTAAAGTATCAGACTCAACAATCTCCCCCTAAACTTAACTTCTCAGCATGAGGAGCTAAGTTTGTGAGTCTGATCTTCAAATAAGCGTGCATCTTCTTCACCAGCAATCTTGCAGCTCTTGTAGGTTCACCCCTTGTACTCAGACTTACCTTCATCATACACTGCAGCCTTTGAATATCAAGTGCATCAGTTTCACACTCTTCAAAATAATACTCCATTTTTCCATCATTGATGCTCAGACTGTAAACTTTGCACTTTTCAAACCATCTCCATTCTTTCACATCTTCACAGGTTGAATTCTTTACACCTAGAAGTCTGAATGGTTCAAATAACCAAAACAAACACTCTAGTGCAAACTTCCTCTTGTTAGCTTGATCAGGATCATCTCTGTCATTCACAGCTACCTTGATCACAGTGCATCTCTGCTCATACATCTCCTTCAAATTCTCCCTTGTACAGTCTTCCAAGATATTCTCCCATTCAGCATCACAGAGTTCTGATCCATCATCAAACTGTACAACATATCTGAGGTTTTGATCAACTCCCCAACCTGTGACTTTCTTTTGTTTTAACTCAATCACTTCTTCATCAAAATAATTGGCATTCAACTCCAGCAATTGTTCTCTCAATCTTCCAATTAACTCTTTGTCTAACTCAGACAAATTCTCTGATTTCTTCTTCACTTCCAACATACTTCCCATCATGATTGGCTCAAAATCATACCTCTTGTCCATCAGAAAGAAACTCATTCTTCCTTTATCAAAATTCACTAAAAACACCCTATTTTCATAGGTGTTCCAGGAAATAACTTTTCCTTCTCCTATACTGTCATCCTGATCTCTTTTTCTGTTCTTCTTTAGCTCAGCCTTGGTTTTTGAGAATGCAAACATTATCTTTAAATCTTCAACAAGCAGTCTAGCTTCCTCAAAGTCTTCAACCTCCTTAGTACAAGAAATCTCATACATCTTCTTTAAATCAGTTGTAGACAGCTTTCTGAAAATTCCAATTTCACTAGCAAACACTTCATTAGTTCCATCACTCCTGAATATCTTGAAATAATCTATCTGATTATTCTCAAAATATATCCACATAGATATATTTGAAGGTTCTTCAATCTCTTTGCTCATCTTTGGCCTTTTAGCAATAGACTTCTTTCTTATTGCCCTTGATGGTTGTGCCTCTATCTGATCAGCCACTTCAACCTCCTTTTCAACTGTTTTCTCAGCAATCTCTTCTTTCTTCTCAATTACTTAGACAACTTGCTGCTCAGAATCAGCCACAGTTTCCTTAATCTTTTCCACACCATGTTCAGGATTACCTTCAGTAGTAACATGTTCTTCAATCTGATCTCTCTTCCTCTTCCTTTGAACCAATGCCACATCTTTAGTTTCAACTTGTTGTTCTTCCAAGGCTTCCAAATGCATGGCTTCTCTGGTGACATTATACTTGTTCTCAATTTCTTCCAGAGTCCACCTGGAAAAGAATTGAAATGGCTTTCCAAGAGCAGCAGATAAATACCTCACCATTATCCTCCTCTTTTCTGTTTCTGCTTTTGAAATTGACTTCTTCTGAGTCTTTTTCACAGGCTTCTTCTTATCAGCTTTCCTCTTTCTCTCTTCCATCTCCTTGTTTACTCTTTCTTGCTCCTCCAGGCTTAATTTTCTAGCAAGAACCTCTGAAGCTTCATATTCCATAATCTTCCTCTTAGCCTCATCTATTTCAGTATCAGAATCAGACTCTGCTTCTTCAATCACCTTCTCTTTTCCTTTGTCTTTAGGATCAACAGGAAGATCAATCTTTTTCACAACCTCTGGTTCTTTGAAAACTACACCCTTGGTAGGTTTGACTACTTCAGGCATTTTCACTAGCAGCTCAGCAATGGTTAGATCATCTTCATTGATCTCTGGTTCAGCTTTTTGCAGTTCTGGTTCAGCAATATCAACTACAGGTTCATCTGCAACCTGAGTCTCTTCATTCACTTTTTCATCTTTCTTCCCATTCTTCCCCTTAGCAACTGAATCCATCACAACTTCAGGTATCTCATCAACAGGTAACTCAGAATGTTGAACTGGTTCATTCACAACTTCTTTTTCTTGCACTTGCTCCCCCTTAAATTCAGATCTTCTCTCCCCCTTTGTGAATTGAACCAAAGTATTATACCTCCTCCGTAGAGCTCTAATAGTACCTTCATTGAGGCAATGGAAGCACCCTGAGCCTGAATAACCTTGGCTTGCTTCACCAACTGTGCTTCATGTAGCTTGAGCATATCATGCTGTGCAGTAGCCAATTCCTCCAATATATCTAGTCTTGCCTCATGAGAGCCATGTTTCTCATCATGAACAAAGAAATTTTTCTCAAAAGCTTTCAAGTCCTTGGCAATGGTACTAAAATTTTCCATCAATTCCTTATGTGAATCTGCCCTCACCAGGTTTAGAAGTGTTAACCTCCATTACTGGATCTTTGAGCTTTTTGACTTTAGTCTTCAGCCTTGCTGAAGCACTAGAAGCCCCCTTGGTTTCTTGGCACCTGGGTCCTCCCTGTGATTTCTCACTAGGAGTTGCCGTGGTGGGGGTCTTACTTATGTTCAAACTGTCCTGATGCACACCTTGTGCAACATCAGTAGTTTGAGCCTCACCAACCACATGCCCATCCTTCTCCTTAGAGGGCACCTTCTTTATACTTGAGTGGGGCTGCACTCCATGGGTTTCCCTTTGGATAGTTGCAGAAGGAGAGTGCTCCAACTGTTGGCTTATAGGCTCTTGGGGTTTAGAACCAGAGGAGGAAGGAGCTCCTCTGTTCTTTCTTTGATATTTTTTCAGTGTAGGGGTGGGGGTGTTGTCAAGGGACTGAGGGATTGTTGTAGTGATAGGTGTGGGTAGGCCATCAGAGGGAATGCTTGGTTGTGTAGGCTGCAAGCCTGATGCCTCAACTTGGGGTGGTTCACTCTCATCATTGTAGAGAACAATGGAGTGAATTGGTCATTAGAGCCTTCTGCAGGTCTCTTCATATTGCCAAACACCTTATGACCAAGAGCAGAGCTCTTATAGATGTTTCCATGAGTTGGTACAGCCGTCAATTCTTTGGTTATCACTTCTTGGACAAATCTTGGGAACATGAAAAACGTTTTAACTTTAGAATTTGGAATGTTCTCAAGATTGTACACAAGATCATCAAAAATCATTTGTGAAAAGTTAAACACCTGTTTTGTGGCTAGACAGACCAAGGCAGATGCCATAGTGCTGCTAAACTCACCAAAACCAGTGGTTTTCTTTGAAAAGCAGTGCAATAGGGTATGCACAAAAAATCTCCATTGAGGGCACAACTTACCCTTAAGGTATTTCAAAGAGGTTTTGGAGCCTGTATACCCCATTTTTAAAAGATTTTCCATGATGGTTCGAGTAGAAAGCATAGAGATACCTCCTTCATCATTGAGTTGTAGATGATGTCTGATTTTTGCAGGGGTAAGAGTGAGTGATAGACCACAGATAGTGGTTTGGATGCTCTTGACCCCTTCTTCTTCCTGTACAACTGCATTCGACCAGAAGTCTTGCATATGTTGAATGTAGACTGTAGGATTGATGGTCGCAGCATACGCAATGTAGGATGATGCCAAGAAATCGACAATATCCTCAAAACCTTCAGATTCCCCACCTTTGGAAAGATATCCAACCTTGTTATGATCTTTGACAAAACGCAATGAATCCATTAGCAATCGATGAAGAAACCCTAAACAGATGATGAAATCAGTTCGTAAATCACAAATGCAAGAACACTGAGAGAGAATCAACGAAGAATCGCAAACGTTTTTGAGAGCAAAAGTGTAGAATAGCCGTTAATGAAAAAGGCGGTCAAGTTAGGGCTTATATACTACACTTTAGAGCAGGGGTAACTACCATTAGCAGTGTTAACGAACACACGAGCTAGGTCAAATAAGCAGTGGTAATGAACACTAGCAGTGGTATTCGTCAAACTAAATTAAAAGCAGTGGTAACAGATACCCGCAGTGGTAATGACACGCATTGGATTAAAAGCAGTGGTAATTACATCGGCTAGTTAAAAGCAGTGGTAATTAAATCAGCTAGTTAAAAGCAGTGGTAAAACCTTAGGCATTTCTCAGAATAACTAGCAGTGTTAATATGCGTGTGTGTGAGCAGGGGTAAAGCACAAATGCATAAGCAGTGGTAAAATGCAAATGTGAGAGCAGTGGTAGTGTGCGATTGTGCTAGCAGTGGTATGGTGCGGTTGTGCTAGCAGTAGTATGGTGCGGTTGTGCTAGCAGTGTTAATGGGCGAATGACTAGCAGTGTTAACAGGAGAATGACTAGCAGTGTTAACACGCGAATGACTAGCAGTGTTAACAAGCGAATGACTATGCAAGCAGTGGTAAAAACTTAGTAACAATAATCATTGCACTTCAGAGACTGCTACACTGAGATCGATATATCAGCAATGAGAACTCCATCCCACTACTTGTGCACTTTCTGGAACTCCATTTGCCACATGAACAAACCTATCAATAGTTACAACAGAGTAAGAGAAAGAAAGATATACAGAGATAGTACAAGAATAATTGTAACAAGAAGAAGGATTATTCACAGTTCATCATTCCAACACTTGTGACCAAGAATATGAACCTGCCTACATCAAAGGCTTTTGTGAAAAGGTCTGCATATTGATCATCAGTGTGGACTTTCAGAACTTGAATTAGCTTCTTTTCATTACAATCTCTGATAAGATGGTACTTAATCTCTATATGCTTGGTCTTGGAATGTTTGACAGGATTATTCACAATGCTAATAGCACTGTTGTTGTCAATGTATATAGGTGTCTGCAAGAAAGAAAGACCATAGTCCTGCATCTGATTTTGAATCCATAAAACTTGTGAGCAGCATTGAGAAGCAGCTATGTATTCAGCCTCAGTTGTTGATTGTGAAACAGTGGTCTGTTTCTTGCATTGCCAAGAAACCAATCTTCCTCCTAAGAACTGACATCCTCCTGATGTTGATTTTCTATCCAGGTTTGCTCCTCCATAATCACTATCTGTGTAGGCCACCAAGTCAAAAGAAGTGTCATTTGGATACCAAAGTCCCAATCTTGGTTGACCCTTGAGATATTTGAAAATCCTCTTGACTGCATGTAAATGTGACTCCTTTGGCCTAACCTGAAACCTAGCACACACACAAACAGCAAACATAATATCAGGTCTAGAAGCTGTAAGATACATTAATGATCCAATCATGGATCTATATTGATGAACATCAACTTCCTCCCCCTCAACATCAGTAGTGAGGTGTTTGTGAGTTTCCATAGGTGTGCTTGCTGGTTTTGCATCATTCATTCCAAACTTTTGAAGCATTGTAGCAACATATTTGGATTGATTGATGAATATACCATCTCTCTTTTGCTTGACCTGCAAACCAAGAAAGAAAGTTAGTTCTCCCATAGAGCTCATTTTAAACTTCTTGTGCATTAGTTCTTCCAACTCTTTGCACATGTCTTCCTTTGTTGAACCAAAGATGATATCATCTACATAGATCTGCACTAACAGCATATCAGTCTTTGTTCTTTTGATGAATAGAGTCTTATCAATGACACCCCTCTCAAATTTGTTTTCCAACAAATAGGAGGACAAGGTGTCATACCAAGCCCTAGGTGCTTGATGAAGACCATACAGTGCCTTCCTCAACTTACAAACCCTGTCAGGATATTTAGGGTCTTCAAACCCTGGTGGTTGACAAACATAAACTTCCTCATCAATAGTGCCATATAGAAATGCACTTTTCACATCCATCTGATAGACTTTGAATCCATTGTAAGATGCAAAAGCCAAGAATAGCCTGATGGCTTCAATTCTAGCTACAGGTGCAAATACATCATCATAGTCTATTCCTTCTTCCTGAGTGTACCCCTGTGCCACTAGTCTGGCCTTATTCTTGATCACAATTCCTCTCTCATCTGTCTTGTTTCTGAATATCCATTTAGTGCCAATTACTGTGTGTCCTTTTGGGAGATCCACCAAATCCCAAACATGTTGTAGGACAAACTGCAGTAATTCCTCTTGCATAGCTTCTATCCAGCTTGGATCCTTCATGGCATCTAACACCTTCTTTGGTTCATTCTGGGAAAGAAAGCATGACAACATCCCAGAATGAGTATTTACATATCCAGCTTCTCTGCTTTGCTTCCTTGTAATCATAGGAGAGGCCACATCTCCAATCACTTGAGAAGCAGGGTGATTCTTTTGAGTTCTTGTCAGGTGTAGGGGTTCTTCAGATAGGATTTCCCCTAAATTTGAATCATCAGGATCAGATTCTGAGGGATCTGGTTGAGTGATTTCACTTGTATCCCCAGGCTCATTTTCGACATTGCTTTCAAGCTGTGGAGTCTCTTCAGTCTCTTTATCTCCTTCTTGGTGTTCTGAAGCATCCACTTGTACTTCAGTCTCTGATTCTTTCTTTTCTGAACTGATGGTGGATGGAGGAAACAGAACAAAAGGTGTATCTGTCTCCTTCTCTTTGATAATAGGACCTGTATCAACTGCATTGCTCATGTTCAAAGAGTTAGTGAGTGAATCAATGTCAAATAGCCAGTCTGGACCAGTCCCATGCACATTGGGAGTGTGCTCATTGAATTTGACATTGTCACTTTCCTCAATTGTTCTAGAAACAGTATTAAATACTCTAACTGCTTTGCTCTGTATTGAGTATCCTACAAAGAAACCATCATCAGCTTTGCTGTCAAATTTCCCTAGGTGAGTTTTAGTATTTAAGATAGAACAAGGACACCCAAAAGGTACAAAGAAACCTATGAAAGGCTTTTTGTTTTTGAAAAGTTCATAAGGTGTTTTTCCTTTGGACTTGACTACATGAACCCTGTTTTGCACATAGCAGGCAGTGTTAACTGCTTCTGCCCAAAAAGTGATTGGTAATTTAGAATCTGCTAACATGGTTCTTGCAGCCTCAATCAGTGTCCTATTTCTCCTCTCAGCAACACCATTATGTTGAGGAGTTCTAGGAGCACTGAATTGTCTTTCAATACCTTTTTCCTCACAAAAGGAATTCAAATCAGCATTTTTGAACTCAGTCCCATTGTCTGATCTAATGACTTTCACTCTAAGGTTCACCTGATTCTCAACTCTCTTCACAAAAGGTTTGATCAGTCCACTTGTCTCATCCTTTGTTCTTAGAAAGAAAACCCAAGCAAACCTAGAATAATCATCTATTATCACAAGACAATATGATTTCTTGCCTATACTCATTACATTGGTAGGTCCAAATAAATCCATATGCAACAATTGAAGAGGAGCAGAGATAGTGTTTATTGTCTTTGATCTGTGAGAAGCCTTGTGTTGCTTACCTTTAAGGCAGGCTACACAATTATCATCAAGTGTGAACTCTTTTTGGGGGAAGACCTCTGACCAATTGATTTTTGACAAGTAAGTTCATGGTCTTAATGTTCATATGACCCATCCTTCTATGCCAGAGAGAGGATTCAGTCATTGAAGCTTTTGAAAACAGACAGTTCACAACTTCTGATGGCATACCATTTAAGTCCAGACAATAAACATTATCTTTTCTAGTGTGTTCTCAATAAAATAAAGCTCTCATCAACTACAAACTTTGGAGAAAGAATCATGCACTCTGTTTCACTAAACAGAGTGAAAAGCTTTTTATCACACACCTGAGACACACTCAGCAGGTTGTATCTGAGTTGATCCACATAGTATACCTCTTCTAAGGTTAACTTACCTCCTGTAACCTTACCTTTCCCTGAAACCTTACCTCCTCTTGGATTATCTCCAAAGGCAACATATCCTCCATTGAAACTAGTGAAATCTTCAAGAAATGATCTATTGCCTGTCATGTGCCTAGAGCAACCACTTTCCACATACCATAAGTTTTCATTCCTGTCTGGGTTGCTCTGCACAAATAGGAAATAGGTTAGTGTCTTGAGGGAACCCAAGCCAATATGGTCTTGGGTTCTCCCTTTTCATTAACATAATTGACCTCTGTCAATCTGTTAAGCTTTAAAAGATAATCCTTGTTAGGGATCTCATGACTTGAATACTTAGTTACAATGGGTTGTCTCAGAGAAGAACTTGTAGTGGCAAC
>JARYMX010000079.1:63541-102305 GCA_030169165.1 Centaurea solstitialis | reverse complement strand
GTAACATGCGTTAATTCGAGTATATATAACAACACTGATCTTGAACAAACACCGAATATGAAACTTATAACCCCATGGTTGAGTTAAAACTATTACTTGTGAAAGTTGAACTCAAATTAATAAAACCAAGATCGATGCCTCGTGTAGGGGTGGATTTATATTGATCGTATATCCACAAGCTAATTACCCATTGTAATATGAGTGTAATATTTTTTTAACATGTCATTTAGTTTGACCCCCAAAAGCTATAGATTAAGCCCCTCAATTTTAGCATAATTTCAATCATAACCCTTAATTCTTAAACTTGTAAAATTCTATAAATGTTGGTGGCCTACAAACATTTATTATTTTATTTTATTTTAATTTTATCTTATATATAATATTTACATATTTATCTATAACATACAAACTATTTTGGTAAACGTTTGTTATTTTGTTTAATTTCAATGTTATTCTAGTATATACATATATATGTTAATACATATGATATTTATATATAATATAGAATTTTTTTATAAGTCTATGTCTAGAAAAACATCAAGACTTTTTCGTTACGTCTCAAGTAAATTAAAACATTGTTAATTGTGAAGTTTTTCTTAATATTAGATGTTTTTTAAAGAAGTTTAGAGTTAAATATCAATTGCTTAATCATTTAGAAAAACAAAAAGATGTTTTAAGAGATTATTATATTAATTCAATAGACAAAATGAAAAGATTTTTGATAGACAAAATGAAAAGATATTTGACCGGGTTGTGGCCGGATAATGTTTCATATTGTTGGGTGCAATATCTAAAATGCTAGAAATGTAGTAATCGTGGATAGCTTCGTTTTGATAGTTCGTGGGCCTGAAATGGACTCCCGTACCAAAAGTTATGGACGTATTAAATTTTTGCCAGGCACCAAAGTAGGTACCCTTTGGTAGCCTGGTCCGGAAGCATCCGGAAAATCCTGTGGCGAAATCACCAGAAAATTTACGTGGGCACTCTATAATGTTAATGAGTAGGTTTACACCCGAAATAACCTGAAGAAAACCCCTCCCATGCCCCAAACGACTGCGTCCATCCATTCGAATACGCGCGCGTCGAGCAATTTACCGGGTTGTGGCCGGATAATGTTTCATAGTGTTGGGTGCAGTATCCGAAATGCTAGAAATGTAGTCATCGTGGATAGCTTCGTTTTGATAGTTCGTGGGCCTGAAACGGACTCCCGTAGCAAAAGTTATAGACGTCTTAAATTTTTGCCCAGGCACCAAAGGGGGTACCCCTTTGGTAGCCTGGTCCGGAAGCATCCGGAAAATCCTGTGGCGAAATCACCAGAAAATTTATGTGGGGACTCTATTACGTTAATGAGTAGGTTTACATCCGAAATAACCTAAATAAAACCTCTCCCATGCCGCAAACGACTGCATCCATCCATTCGAATACGCGCGCGTCGAATTTTTACCGGGTTGTGGCCGGATAATGTTTCATATTGTTGGGTGCAATATCCGAAATGCTAGAAATGAAGTAATCATGGATAGCTTCGTTTTCATAGTTCGTGGGCCTGAAACGGACTCCCGTAGTAAAAAAAATTTGACGTACTAAATTTTTGCCCAAGCACCAAAGGGGGTACCCTTTGGTAGCCTGGTCCGGAAGCATCCGGAAAATCCTGTGGCGAAATCACCAGAAAATTTACGTGGGCACTCTATAATGTTAATGAGTAGGTTTACATCCGAAATAACCTGAAGAAAACCCCTCCCATGCCCCAGACGACAACATCCATCCATTCGAACGCGCGCGCGTCGAGCAATTTACCGGGTTGTGGCCAGATAATGTTTCGTTATGTTGTGTGCAATATCCGAAATGATAGAAATGTAGTAATCATGGATAGCTTCGTTTTGATAGTTCGTGGGCCTGAAACGGACTCTCGTAGTAAAAGTTATAGACGTATTAAATTTTTGTCCAGGCACCAAAGGGGGTACCCTTTGGTAGCCTGGTCCTGAAGGATCTGGAAAATCCTGTGGCGAAATCATCAGAAAATTTACGTGGGCACTCTATTATGTTAATGAGTAGGTTTACACCCGAAACAACCTGAAGAAAAACCCCTCTCATGCCGCAAACGACTTCATCCATCCATTCGAACGCGCGCGCGTCGAATTTTTACCGGGTTGTGGCCGGATAATATTTCATATTGTTGGGTGCAATATCTGAAATGCTAGAAATGTAGTCATCTTGGATAGCTTCGTTTTGATAGTTCGTGGGCCTGAAACGGACTCCCGTACCAAAAGTTATGGACGTATTAAATTTTTTCCCAGGCACCAAAGTGGGTACCCTTTGATAGCCTGGTCCGGAAGCATCCGGAAAATCCTGTGGCGAAATCACCAGAAAATTTACGTGGTCACTCTATAATGTTAATTAGTAGATTTACACCCGAAATAACCTGAAGAAACACCCCTCCCATGCCCAAACGACTACATCCATCCATTCGAACGTACGCGTCTCGAGCAATTTACCGGGTTATGGCCGGATAATGTTTCATATTGTTGGGTGCAATATCCAAAATGCTAGAAATGTAGTCATCGTGGATAGCTTCGTTTTGATAGTTCGTGGGCCTGAAACGGACTCCTGTAGCAAAAGTAATGGACGTCTTAAATTTTTGATCAGGCACCAAAGGGGGTACCCTTTGGTAGCCTGGTCCGGAAGCATCCAGAAAATCCTGTGGCGAAATCACCAGAAAATTTACGTGGGCCCTCTATAATGTTAATGAGTAGGTTTGCACCCGAAATAACCAGAAGAAAACCCCTCCCATGCCGCAAACGACTTCATCCATCCATTCGAACGCGAGTGCGTCGAATTTTTACCGGGTTGTGGCCGGATAATGTTTCATATTGTTGGGTGCGATATCCGAAATGCTAGAAATGTAGTCATCGTGGATAGCTTCGTTTTGATAGTTCGTGGGCCTGAAACGGACTCCCGTAGCAAAAGTTATGGACGTATAAAATTTTTGCCCAGGTAGCCTGGTCCGGAAGCATCCAGAAAATCCTGTGGCGAAATCACCAGAAAATTTACGTGGGCACTCTATAATGTTAATGAGTAGGTTTACACCCAAAATAACCTTAAGAAAACCCCTCCCATGCCCCAAACGACTGCATCCATCCATTCGAACGCGCGCGCGTCGAACAATTTACCGGGTTGTAGCCGAATAATGTTTCATATTGTTGGGTGCAATATCCGAAATGCTAGAAATGTAGTCATCGTGGATAGCTTCGATTTGATACTTTGTAGGCCTGAAACGCACTCCCGTAGCAAAAGTTATGGATGTCTTAAATTTTTGCCCAGGCACCAAGGGGGGTACCCTTTGGTAGCCTGGTCCGGAAGCATCCGGAAAATCCTATGGCGAAATCACCAGAAAATTTACGTGGGCCCTCTATAATGTTAATGATTAGGTTTGCACCCGAAATAACCATGTATCACACCCACAATAGTAATGAAAGGAAAGCACTTGTCTTATTTTCGAAAAACACAGCATTTACTGATTCCCCACATCCACAATCAACAAGTAGTTCCATTTGAGCTTAATCTTAGTTGGGAAATGTTAAAGATGATGTTTTTGTTGAATCAGGAAGAAGACTGTAACATCCCAATTCCGTATTTATTTAATTTAATTAGTAGTTTATAATTGTTACTAACTAGGAAAAAAAATTGGGTTAGGATTAGTGGTGGGCTTAATTTAGTTAGACTTAGGCTAAAAGAAAAGCCCGACCCGATTAGTATATATACCTTAATCCCCTCTCTTTACCCTCATTCTTTTGCTTGGAGAGAAAGAAAGAGGAGAGAAACCGAGAGAGAGAGAGAGAGAGAGAGAGAGAGAGAAAGGGAGATCGACTTAGAAGAGGTTGATCGAGGGTTGGATTCGAGTTTCGATCGCATAAGGTAAGGTTTCTAATCCCGTTGTTAATCGATTTCGTAAGTTAGGGTTTTGATTTGTTGATGTTTCGAGATTGTTTATGGTTGGGTTTTCGATGTAAATCGAATCTAGGACTAAGTATTGTTGGGGTTTTGCTTTGAAATCCATTATAATGAGTTTGGGGTTAAATTTCGAAATTGCTGTCAGGATTGCGCAGCCGTGGGAGATCAGCTCGTTCTCCCTCGTTAACCGTCGGATCGTCGTGAAATTTGGACAGCGGCTTCACGACTCATTGTTCTTCAATCTGACTGGAGGGATCGAGCATCGGAGGCTCCAGTAAGGAGCAGCAACTAGTCGAAGTTGGCTGATTTTCCAGGAAAGCGAATTCGGTAATTTGGGGATTTAAGCGGTGTGTGTAAGCGATTCTCGAAGGCAAACGACGGAGAATCAAGTGTAGTTTGTTAATAGATCTCAAGGTATGAATTCTAAACCCCTCTTTAATCATTGGATGGTGTAGTCATCACGATTTGGGTCAAGTATGAGAGTTAGGGTTAAGTTTTGGGGAGGTAATTGCATGAACACGGATTTGGGTGTAATTGATTAGTGTTTTGGTGTAATTAATGTCATGTGATTGTGTATAATCGTTATGGGATGTTGTATGAACTTGAGTTCGATGGTTTCGGTCGAAATTGGAGTTGTAGGTAAAAACCCTCGTTGGTAGTCGCAACCCGCGACTTCCGTTTTGAGTCCGTTTTAAACCGTTTGGTCAAGGTAGCTTATGGGACTTCTTAGGAACTTATTTAGGCAACTTTTAGGGCTGTTTCAAGGTCCTAACTTTAGTTGTAAATTTTTACAAAAACAGGATGTCGGTTTGAGGGACCATGCGAGTTGCGTGCTTTTGATATCTTTGCGGTCTAGGTGAGTTACACTGTGCTTGTTTTATATTGTTTCGTGTGTATGTATGCATGATTTGGTTGAGTCACTTTTATAATTGTGAGTGGGTTTTACGTTCGTCGTATTATAGCTTGCTTATATGTATGTAAGTTGATGCGTTTGATGAGGCCGGATTGCGGGGCGATCCGAAGAGCGAGTAATCGCTAAGGCCGGGTCGTGGGACGATCCGAAGAGTGGGTAACCACTAGGGCCGGGTCGTGGGACGATCCGAAGAGTGGGTAACCACTAAGGCCGGATTGCGGGGCGATCCGAAGAGCGGGAAACCGTTAAGATGTGGATATGATGTGATTGGTATGTGTGATTGTGATGGCACCGGTTGTGATATGTGCCCACGTGACAGTGTGAAATAGGTATAGTGCTAGCTCACTAAGCGTTTTCGCTTACCCTTTCGTTGTTTACCTTTTTTTTTTCAGGTTCTGGTTTAGAAGTGGATAAGGGCAAGACCCCAACTTGATTTTCCTGTGGATGACGGTTCTAGCGACACCTTGGCAGTTAATTGTGGGTTTTTATTTTATAAATTAATGGGATTTTTAGTTACTTAGTTTTAGTTGACACTTATTGAGCCGGTTGGCCGTGAAAACGTGTTTACTTCGTAATAAATTTATTTATTGAATTGTTTTTATTTAAAACCTTAAAAAATCCTTTTTCTGAAAATTGGATGTTACAACTTGGTATCAGAGCCTAGGTTTAAGAGAATCAACACACACGCTTGCGGGTGTGTGTGTGGTTGGACTTAAACTAGGAGATTTTGGGAAAAAGAAAATGGTCAAGGGTCGGAACTGTCAACGGAACTTCAAGATGGGGGTGAGTAGCACTATTTGTATTTGTTTATTTTGTGCCATCAAAGTGATTATGTGTTAACGTTTGAGTTGTGATTTTTGGCAACTCCTCTTGGGGTATGCTGGTAATTTATGTTTGTGGACTACCTACTTAGTCGATAGGATTGAGATTGATTTAGGATGGTATCAACCTCAAATGTAAACACCTCGAGAAGTCGGTAAGGGGTTACTAGGCATGTTCTTGTTTGATTGTTGTCTAGTGATCTCAAGCCGGTTATCGATTTTCGGTTGGTTATAGCAGTACGGGCCCAAATAATAGTACTACTATAAACACCGGTGTAGATTTGAATTTGATTAGATCTTGGGAATCTCAATTTGATTGACGATAGTTAGGGAATCGATGAATGCTTGAGCTCTAAATACAATTTGATGAGGTTACTTGTTGCTTATGATACTGCATGAGAATGACTGTTTGAGGTTTAAACGTATGTGTTATACACTTATATGTGTGGGGGCGTGATCTAGTCGTTAGGATTGCATGTTCACTAATGACTATTGTTAAGTACTGCGTGAGCTGTAGCTATGATTAAAGGAGGGTGTGGTAGGACACTCTAGATGTGGATAGTGGAATGACCTCGAGAAGTATTGTTCCTAAATTACTTTGTTAAACATTTAGAAGGGTGACTTTAGGAGCACTCAACTGGTGAGAGTTGTTTAGGCTGCTTATTTACACTCGGTGGATTATGAGCACCGGTACGGATTCCTTGTTCCTTCGTTACGGATTCCTCAACTGGTGAGAGTTGCTAAATTTTCGTTGCGTTTATTTGATACGTGTACGGGCTCCTTATGTTTTCATTCGTGTCATTCGATCTATTCGTTCGTGCTTAATGTGCTTTGTTGATCAAGGTTATTGAGTGTTTCTATTAATTCAGTTGTTCGTTTGGTAGAACGTCTTCTTTCGAATTTACATATAGAAACATGATTTTATAGTTATAAGTTGCTGGAAATTTTTCTGAAAAATTTGTGTTGCTTGTAAAAATCATAACTAATCGCTCGTTTATCGGATTTATACATACGATATGTTTTTAAAAACCCTAAGCCGTCTACTACGTTTTTTTGTCACACGAACGACCTGTAATTTTTATGCTAAAGTGTCCAAAATTTGAGTTTTCCGAAACAGCTCCTATTTTAGACGAAAATAGCGCAACCATTTTCAAAAATTCGCACAAGACTCGTTTTAAGCCCGATTCAGTCCATTCTTGATTCGTTGGAATCCTAAGACGCTGATCTAAAACTTTCATTTAGGTATGTTTTTCTAAAGCCTATTGTAAACATGTTAAACTGTTCGATCTCTAAATGCTAAAAATCGTACGTCCCGATTTCTAAAAGCCGAGTCATAGTTTTCGTTCGGATTCGATTCTTGACAGGATGTTGAGGCATCCTGAGGTTTTGGATAGGGTTGGTTGCGTGATTTGGGTTCACTATGGGTTGAGTTTAGCCTAAAGAGTTGGTTTAGAGTCGGATTGCGCTATAGGTTAGTTAAAATGTAGACCTGTAGAGTCAGTGTGGAGAGCAGTGGGCTCGTTAGAACACTCAGTCGTTTTTACTATGATCCTAGAGTAGTACGGTTGAGAATACGTTAGTGCATGTCGTAGGGCATGGTTTTAGGTGAATATCTTGTTGGATATAGTTTTTGGTGGTCAATAGAGGGAGGGGGTCTTACCTAGAGACAGTAAGCCCTGACTCAAAGATAGATGTTTATGTTAAGGTTGGAGAGACACTCCAGTAGTTGTCGGTAGGTTAGACTTTTTAGTTGGAGAGAGATGTTGTCGGATGATAGACTTGAAGATCGAGACAGATCTAGCGGTTAGGAATCTGGAGGCCAAGGTCTGCAGCAGAGGCGGGACCGAAGACGCAGCTACGTTGACGTCGAAGCATTCCCAAATGCCCTGCCTAAGGGAAAGAAGGACTGGTGATTGTCTACGTGTTAAATACCAGGAGCGGAGGACGCTCCCTACGCCAATATGGGTTTTGAAGGTAGTTGTTAATTTCTTCTTGGAAGAATAGATAAGGATAAGAGGAGCTTGGAGCCGCGTTTGGATGGGTTAGCATCCTCAACTCGAGGTTATTCTAGGTGGCTACTTAGAGAGCAGTGTTTGTCATTTATAGAGTTTATAACCGAGAAGATCTAGGAGGCCAGTTGGTTCGTACCCAAGGCCCAAGTGGGGGAGGGATAGTTGGTCGTGTACGGCGAAAGAGAGCAAACCAAAACGGCGTTCTGTTCGGTCGCGATGAGGAGACGGTACCTGTCACGTGATTGCGCGGGTTATTTAGCTTATGCCTTAACCAATCAGTCGAGAGGAAGTATCAGTAGTCAGTGAACCTTCAGGCGTGCTTTCGGGAGATTTATCGGGATTCCGACCGGTAGACATGTTGAGATTAGGTTCGACTTGATGCTCGGATTAGCATTAGTTGCGGGGACCCCAGTCGTTTAGCATCACTTGAGATCTAAGAACTAGTGGGCTGCTTAAGCCTTCAGGGGAGAAAGGTTACCAGTTGAGTAGCTAGTTTCGGGGTTCGCCATCTGAGGGTCGTGGAGAAGAAGAACAGGAGTCATCGTGTGGGTAGTGGTTAGCAAAAACTCACTCGGGTTATCACCAGGAGTAGGTATCCCTTAACTAAAAATGGTGACTTGTTGAGCATCTTTCGGAAGCGGCATGGTTTCGAGTATGGTTCTTGTCGAGTTAGCATCAGCTGAGGTGAAGGAGGGACATCCACAAGGCAGCGTTCAGAGTCAGATGCGGGATGAGAGTTCTTAGCGAGGCTTTCCGGCCTCGCTGCTGCCCAGCTACATTGGTGGTTTGATGAACCGGGTCTATGGGCAGACGCTTGATAGAATGGTGTTAGTTTTTAGAATGTTATTATAGGAAAGCGTGGAACGGATGCTCGTTCGTACGAAGTTGTTGATGTTAGAGTATTTGAAGTTGGAGGAAGTTAGGTACAGGGGATTTGTGGAGGTCGAGTTGTGATCCAGACTAGTCTTACTTGACGCTTGTGTTTCCTACACTGGTGGTTACACCCGTAGGCTTCAAGGGTCAAGTAGGGACTGTCGGGATTAGGTGTTTGGGGTGTAGAACAACAATCGGCATTCGAGATTTGCAGCGAAGTTGTGTGAGACGTTGATTTTGATGCCTCCCGGGGGCGTCAAGGAGATGATGGGCATTGCGATGCATCACTTTTTGGTTGGGTAGTGTGTTGTTACGTAGATGTATAGGGATCGGAAGACCGATTACTGGTGGTCGGAAATGAAGCGCAATGTGGCCGATATGTAGAGTCGTGTTCGACCAGTCTGAAGGTGGAATGGCAGCATCGTAAGGGTTCCGAGTGGATTTAGGAGCCAGAAGCTGAAATGCGGGAGTAGTATCCAAAATTGTTTTCAGATTGATTTCGGGGACGAAATCCGTGTAAGTGGGGGAGAGTTGTAACATCCCAATTCCGTATTTATTTAATTTAATTAGTAGTTTATAATTGTTACTAACTAGGAAAAAAAATTGGGTTAGGATTAGTGGTGGGCTTAATTTAGTTAGACTTAGGCTAAAAGAAAAGCCCGACCCGATTAGCATATATACCTTAATCCCCTCTCTTTACCTCATTAATCTCATTCTTTTGCTTGGAGAGAAAGAAAGAGGAGAGAGAGAGAGAGAGAGAGAGAGAGGAGAGGGAGAGAGAGAGAAAGGGAGATCGACTTAGAAGAGGTTGATCGAGGGTTGGATTCGAGTTCCGATCGCATAAGGTAAGGTTTCTAATCCCGTTGTTAATCGATTTCGTAAGTTAGGGTTTTGATTTGTTGATGTTTCGAGATTGTTTATGGTTGGGTTTTCGATGTAAATCGAATCTAGGACTAAGTATTGTTGGGGTTTTGCTTTGAAATCCATTATAATGAGTTTGGGGTTAAATTTTGAAATTGCTGTCAAGATTGCGCAGCCGTGGGAGATCAGCTCGTTCTCCCTCGTTAACCGTCGGATCGTCGTGAAATTTGGACAGCGGCTTCACGACTCATTGTTCTTCAATCTGACCGGAGGGATCGAGCATCGGAGGCTCCAGTAAGGAGCAGAAACTAGTCGAAGTTGGCTGATTTTCCAGGAAAGCGAATTCGGTAATTTGGGGATTTAAGCGGTGTGTGTAAGCGATTCTCGAAGGCAAACGACGGAGAATCAAGTGTAGTTTGTTAATAGATCTCAAGGTATGAATTCTAAACCCCTCTTTAATCATTGGATGGTGTAGTCATCACGATTTGGGTCAAGTATGAGAGTTAGGGTTAAGTTTTGGGGAGGTAATTGCATGAACACGGATTTGGGTGTAATTGATTAGTGTTTTGGTGTAATTAATGTCATGTGATTGTGTATAATCGTTATGGGATGTTGTATGAACTTGAGTTCGATGGTTTCGGTCGAAATTGGAGTTGTAGGTAAAAACCCTCGTTGGTAGTCGCAACCGCGACTTCCGTTTTGAGTCCGTTTTAAACCGTTTGGTCAAGGTAGCTTATGGGACTTCTTAGGAACTTATTTAGGCAACTTTTAGGGCTGTTTCAAGGTCCTAACTTTAGTTGTAAATTTTTACAAAAACAGGATGTCGGTTTGAGGGACCATGCGAGTTGCGTGCTTTTGATATCTTTGCGGTCCAGGTGAGTTACACTGTGCTTGTTTTATATTGTTTCGTGTGTATGTATGCATGATTTGGTTGAGTCACTTTTATAATTGTGAGTGGGTTTTACGTTCGTCGTATTATAGCTTGCTTATATGTATGTAAGTTGATGCGTTTGATGAGGCCGGATTGCGGGGCGATCCGAAGAGCGAGTAATCGCTAAGGCCGGGTCGTGGGACGATCCGAAGAGCGAGTAATCGCTAAGGCCGGGTCGTGGGACGATCCGAAGAGTGGGTAACCACTAGGGCCGGGTCGTGGGACGATCCGAAGAGTGGGTAACCACTAGGGCCGGGTCGTGGGACGATCCGAAGAGTGGGTAACCACTAAGGCCGGATTGCGGGACGATCCGAAGAGCGGGAAACCGTTAAGATGTGGATATGATGTGATTGGTATGTGTGATTGTGATGGCACCGGTTGTGATATGTGCCCACGTGACAGTGTGAAATAGGTATAGTGCTAGCTCACTAAGCGTTTTCGCTTACCCTTTCGTTGTTTACCTTTTTTTTCAGGTTCTGGTTTAGAAGTGGATAAGGGCAAGACCCCAGCTTGATTTTCCTGTGGATGACGGTTCTAGCGACACCTTGGCAGTTAATTGTGGGTTTTTATTTTATAAATTAATGGGATTTTTAGTTACTTAGTTTTAGTTGACACTTATTGAGCCGGTTGGCCGTGAAAACGTGTTTACTTCGTAATAAATTTATTTATTGAATTGTTTTTATTTAAAACCTTAAAAAAATCCTTTTTTTGAAAATTGGATGTTACAAAGACAAAGCAAGATTGGTACAAGAAACAGGATTACAATTAAAGCAGATCAACAATTGGTTCATCAACCAAAGAAAAAGAAACTGGCACAGTAATCCTTCATCCTCCACAGCTGTCAAAACTAAGCGCAAGAGGTAATTATTATAATTTAAGCTACTAATAGCTTAATTAGCTGCTGCCAATATATATGATTCAGAAGTGCTTAAAAAAACTTAATCTTTGTGGTGTAAAGTAATGCCAGGTGAAACCAAAAAAGAAGAAAAGAAAAGGAACATTAAAGATGTGACACCAGAGTCAACAAGAAGTGGTCACTGCATGCTGCTTGTTCTTGGTACAGGAAGAAGTAAATGAGGAGCAAGTTAAGACTTAAAACCCACCCACAGGTTGTCTATCCTTGAAGGTATGCCCATATGTATTTACTACATACACTTGTTTTCTATTTAGTAATTTATAAGGTTGATTCAGTAGACATGTAATATTAAATTGGTACAACAAGTTTTGTTTAATTTTCTATTAGAATGAATCAATACAGGTTTTATATTTGTATGTATGTATATATAGTAAAGTAAACAACATGGTCAGGTTGACCGACACCTTTAAATGGTGTGTTTGTGTGTGATATGTATATATATATAGATGTGTCCATAAATTGTAACGATTGTATGTATCCGTATTTGGTAATATCTGATCATGCGAATCCCCGATTGATGGTACCGGTATCCTAACATGTGATACTCAGATGTAGCCAAAACATTTGAATGCATAGCATACTTTCTTATCATTACAAACAACATAACTATTATCGTAAAATATCTAATCATATCATATATTTATCCCAATCTAAAATCACATGAAACTCGATTAATGTTGCTTAGATGCTATATACACAAAATCATGCATATACAATCTCTAATTCGAGTAACATGCGTTAATTCGAGTATATATAACAACACTGATCTTGAACAAACACCGAATATGAAACTTATAACCCCATGGTTGAGTTAAAACTATTACTTGTGAAAGTTGAACTCAAATTAATAAAACCAAGATCGATGCCTCGTGTAGGGGTGGATTTATATTGATCGTATATCCACAAGCTAATTACCCATTGTAATATGAGTGTAATATTTTTTTAACATGTCATTTAGTTTGACCCCCCAAAAGCTATAGATTAAGCCCCTCAATTTTAGCATAATTTCAATCATAACCCTTAATTCTTAAACTTGTAAAATTCTATAAATGTTGGTGGCCTACAAACATTTATTATTTTATTTTATTTTAATTTTATCTTATATATAATATTACATATTTATCTATAACATACAAACTATTTTGGTAAACGTTTGTTATTTTGTTTAATTTCAATGTTATTCTAGTATATACATATATATGTTAATACATATGATATTTATATATAATATAGAATTTTTTTATAAGTCTATGTCTAGAAAAACATCAAGACTTTTTCGTTACGTCTCAAGTAAATTAAAACATTGTTAATTGTGAAGTTTTTCTTAATATTAGATGTTTTTTTAAAGAAGTTTAGAGTTAAATATCAATTGCTTAATCATTTAGAAAAACAAAAAGATGTTTTAAGAGATTATTATATTAATTCAATAGACAAAATGAAAAGATTTTTTATAGACAAAATGAAAAGATATTTGACCGGGTTGTGGCCGGATAATGTTTCATATTGTTGGGTGCAATATCTAAAATGCTAGAAATGTAGTAATCGTGGATAGCTTCGTTTTGATAGTTCGTGGGCCTGAAATGGACTCCCGTACCAAAAGTTATGGACGTATTAAATTTTTGCCAGGCACCAAAGTAGGTACCCTTTGGTAGCCTGGTCCGGAAGCATCCGGAAAATCCTGTGGCGAAATCACCAGAAAATTTACGTGGGCACTCTATAATGTTAATGAGTAGGTTTACACCCGAAATAACCTGAAGAAAACCCCTCCCATGCCCCAAACGACTGCGTCCATCCATTCGAATACGCGCGCGTCGAGCAATTTACCGGGTTGTGGCCGGATAATGTTTCATAGTGTTGGGTGCAGTATCCGAAATGCTAGAAATGTAGTCATCGTGGATAGCTTCGTTTTGATAGTTCGTGGGCCTGAAACGGACTCCCGTAGCAAAAGTTATGGACGTCTTAAATTTTTGCCCAGGCACCAAAGGGGGTACCCCTTTGGTAGCCTGGTCCGGAAGCATCCGGAAAATCCTGTGGCGAAATCACCAGAAAATTTATGTGGGGACTCTATTACGTTAATGAGTAGGTTTACATCCGAAATAACCTAAATAAAACCTCTCCCATGCCGCAAACGACTGCATCCATCCATTCGAATACGCGCGCGTCGAATTTTTACCGGGTTGTGGCCGGATAATGTTTCATATTGTTGGGTGCAATATCCGAAATGCTAGAAATGAAGTAATCATGGATAGCTTCGTTTTCATAGTTCGTGGGCCTGAAACGGACTCCCGTAGTAAAAAAATTTGACGTACTAAATTTTTGCCCAAGCACCAAAGGGGGTACCCTTTGGTAGCCTGGTCCGGAAGCATCCGGAAAATCCTGTGGCGAAATCACCAGAAAATTTACGTGGGCACTCTATAATGTTAATGAGTAGGTTTACATCCGAAATAACCTGAAGAAAACCCCCCCCATGCCCCAGACGACAACATCCATCCATTCGAACGCGCGCGCGTCGAGCAATTTACCGGGTTGTGGCCAGATAATGTTTCGTTATGTTGTGTGCAATATCCGAAATGATAGAAATGTAGTAATCATGGATAGCTTCGTTTTGATAGTTCGTGGGCCTGAAACGGACTCCCGTAGTAAAAGTTATAGACGTATTAAATTTTTGTCCAGGCACCAAAGGGGGTACCCTTTGGTAGCCTGGTCCTAAAGGATCTGGAAAATCCTGTGGCGAAATCATCAGAAAATTTACGTGGGCACTCTATTATGTTAATGAGTAGGTTTACACCCGAAATAACCTGAAGAAAACCCCTCTCATGCCGCAAACGACTTCATCCATCCATTCGAACGCGCGCGCGTCGAATTTTTACCGGGTTGTGGCCGGATAATATTTCATATTGTTGGGTGCAATATCTGAAATGCTAGAAATGTAGTCATCTTGGATAGCTTCGTTTTGATAGTTCGTGGGCCTGAAACGGACTCCCGTACCAAAAGTTATGGACGTATTAATTTTTTTCCCAGGCACCAAAGTGGGTACCCTTTGATAGCCTGGTCCGGAAGCATCCGGAAAATCCTGTGGCGAAATCACCAGAAAATTTACGTGGTCACTCTATAATGTTAATTAGTAGATTTACACCCGAAATAACCTGAAGAAACACCCCTCCCATGCCCCAAACGACTACATCCATCCATTCGAACGTACGCGTCTCGAGCAATTTACCGGGTTATGGCCGGATAATGTTTAATATTGTTGGGTGCAATATCCAAAATGCTAGAAATGTAGTCATCGTGGATAGCTTCGTTTTGATAGTTCGTGGGCCTGAAACGGACTCCTGTAGCAAAAGTAATGGACGTCTTAAATTTTTGATCAGGCACCAAAGGGGGTACCCTTTGGTAGCCTGGTCCGGAAGCATCCAGAAAATCTGTGGCGAAATCACCAGAAAATTTACGTGGGCCCTCTATAATGTTAATGAGTAGGTTTGCACCCGAAATAACCAGAAGAAAACCCCTCCCATGCCGCAAACGACTTCATCCATCCATTCGAACGCGAGTGCGTCGAATTTTTACTGGGTTGTGGCCGGATAATGTTTCATATTGTTGGGTGCGATATCCGAAATGCTAGAAATGTAGTCATCGTGGATAGCTTCGTTTTGATAGTTCGTGGGCCTGAAACGGACTCCCGTAGCAAAAGTTATGGACGTATAAAATTTTTGCCCAGGTAGCCTGGTCCGGAAGCATCCAGAAAATCCTGTGGCGAAATTACCAGAAAATTTACGTGGGCACTCTATAATGTTAATGAGTAGGTTTACACCCAAAATAACCTTAAGAAAACCCCTCCCATGCCCCAAACGACTGCATCCATCCATTCGAACGCGCGCGCGTCGAACAATTTACCGGGTTGTAGCCGAATAATGTTTCATATTGTTGGGTGCAATATCCGAAATGCTAGAAATGTAGTCATCGTGGATAGCTTCGTTTTGATACTTTGTAGGCCTGAAACGCACTCCCGTAGCAAAAGTTATGGATGTCTTAAATTTTTGCCCAGGCACCAAGGGGGGTACCCTTTGGTAGCCTGGTCCGGAAGCATCCGGAAAATCCTATGGCGAAATCACCAGAAAATTTACGTGGGCCCTCTATAATGTTAATGATTAGGTTTGCACCCGAAATAACCATGTATCACACCCACAATAGTAATGAAAGGAAAGCACTTGTCTTATTTTCGAAAAACACAGCATTTACTGATTCCCCACATCCACAATCAACAAGTAGTTCCATTTGAGCTTAATCTTAGTTGGGAAATGTTAAAGATGATGTTTTTGTTGAATCAGGAAGAAGACTGTAACATCCCAATTCCGTATTTATTTAATTTAATTAGTAGTTTATAATTGTTACTAACTAGGAAAAAAAATTGGGTTAGGATTAGTGGTGGGCTTAATTTAGTTAGACTTAGGCTAAAAGAAAAGCCCGACCCGATTAGTATATATACCTTAATCCCCTCTCTTTACCCTCATTCTTTTGCTTGGAGAGAAAGAAAGAGGAGAGAAACCGAGAGAGAGAGAGAGAGAGAGAGAGAGAGAAAGGGAGATCGACTTAGAAGAGGTTGATCGAGGGTTGGATTCGAGTTTCGATCGCATAAGGTAAGGTTTCTAATCCCGTTGTTAATCGATTTCGTAAGTTAGGGTTTTGATTTGTTGATGTTTCGAGATTGTTTATGGTTGGGTTTTCGATGTAAATCGAATCTAGGACTAAGTATTGTTGGGGTTTTGCTTTGAAATCCATTATAATGAGTTTGGGGTTAAATTTCGAAATTGCTGTCAGGATTGCGCAGCCGTGGGAGATCAGCTCGTTCTCCCTCGTTAACCGTCGGATCGTCGTGAAATTTGGACAGCGGCTTCACGACTCATTGTTCTTCAATCTGACTGGAGGGATCGAGCATCGGAGGCTCCAGTAAGGAGCAGCAACTAGTCGAAGTTGGCTGATTTTCCAGGAAAGCGAATTCGGTAATTTGGGGATTTAAGCGGTGTGTGTAAGCGATTCTCGAAGGCAAACGACGTAGAATCAAGTGTAGTTTGTTAATAGATCTCAAGGTATGAATTCTAAACCCTCTTTAATCATTGGATGGTGTAGTCATCACGATTTGGGTCAAGTATGAGAGTTAGGGTTAAGTTTTGGGGAGGTAATTGCATGAACACGGATTTGGGTGTAATTGATTAGTGTTTTGGTGTAATTAATGTCATGTGATTGTGTATAATCGTTATGGGATGTTGTATGAACTTGAGTTCGATGGTTTCGGTCGAAATTGGAGTTGTAGGTAAAAACCCTCGTTGGTAGTCGCAACCCGCGACTTCCGTTTTGAGTCCGTTTTAAACCGTTTGGTCAAGGTAGCTTATGGGACTTCTTAGGAACTTATTTAGGCAACTTTTAGGGCTGTTTCAAGGTTCTAACTTTAGTTGTAAATTTTTACAAAAACAGGATGTCGGTTTGAGGGACCATGCGAGTTGCGTGCTTTTGATATCTTTGCGGTCTAGGTGAGTTACACTGTGCTTGTTTTATATTGTTTCGTGTGTATGTATGCATGATTTGGTTGAGTCACTTTTATAATTGTGAGTGGGTTTTACGTTCGTCGTATTATAGCTTGCTTATATGTATGTAAGTTGATGCGTTTGATGAGGCCGGATTGCGGGGCGATCCGAAGAGCGAGTAATCGCTAAGGCCGGGTCGTGGGACGATCCGAAGAGTGGGTAACCACTAGGGCCGGGTCGTGGGACGATCCGAAGAGTGGGTAACCACTAGGGCCGGGTCGTGGGACGATCCGAAGAGTGGGTAACCACTAAGGCCGGATTGCGGGGCGATCCGAAGAGCGGGAAACCGTTAAGATGTGGATATGATGTGATTGGTATGTGTGATTGTGATGGCACCGGTTGTGATATGTGCCCACGTGACAGTGTGAAATAGGTTTATGTGCTAGCTCACTAAGCGTTTTCGCTTACCCTTTCGTTGTTTACCTTTTTTTTTCAGGTTCTGGTTTAGAAGTGGATAAGGGCAAGACCCCAACTTGATTTTCCTGTGGATGACGGTTCTAGCGACACCTTGGCAGTTAATTGTGGGTTTTTATTTTTATAAATTAATGGGATTTTTAGTTACTTAGTTTTAGTTGACACTTATTGAGCCGGTTGGCCGTGAAAACGTGTTTACTTCGTAATAAATTTATTTATTGAATTGTTTTATTTAAAACCTTAAAAAAATCCTTTTTCTGAAAATTGGATGTTACAACTTGGTATCAGAGCCTAGGTTTAAGAGAATCAACCACACGCTTGCGGGTGTGTGTGTGGTTGGACTTAAACTAGGAGATTTTGGGAAAAAGAAAATGGTCAAGGGTCGGAACTGTCAACGGAACTTCAAGATGGGGGTGAGTAGCACTATTTGTATTTGTTTATTTTGTGCCATCAAAGTGATTATGTGTTAACGTTTGAGTTGTGATTTTTGGCAACTCCTCTTGGGGTATGCTGGTAATTTATGTTTGTGGACTACCTACTTAGTCGATAGGATTGAGATTGATTTAGGATGGTATCAACCTCAAATGTAAACACCTCGAGAAGTCGGTAAGGGGTTACTAGGCATGTTCTTGTTTGATTGTTGTCTAGTGATCTCAAGCCGGTTATCGATTTTCGGTTGGTTATAGCAGTACGGGCCCAAATAATAGTACTACTATAAACACCGGTGTAGATTTGAATTTGATTAGATCTTGGGAATCTCAATTTGATTGACGATAGTTAGGGAATCGATGAATGCTTGAGCTCTAAATACAATTTGATGAGGTTACTTGTTGCTTATGATACTGCATGAGAATGACTGTTTGAGGTTTAAACGTATGTGTTATACTCTTATATGTGTGGGGGCGTGATCTAGTCGTTAGGATTGCATGTTCACTAATGACTATTGTTAAGTACCGCGTGAGCTGTAGCTATGATTAAAGGAGGGTGTGGTAGGACACTCTAGATGTGGATAGTGGAATGACCTCAAGAAGTATTGTTCCTAAATTACTTTGTTAAACATTTAGAAGGGTGACTTTAGGAGCACTCAACTGGTGAGAGTTGTTTAGGCTGCTTATTTACACTCGGTGGATTATGAGCACCGGTACGGATTCCTTGTTCCTTCGTTACGGATTCCTCAACTGGTGAGAGTTGCTAAATTTTCGTTGCGTTTATTTGATACGTGTACGGGCTCCTTATGTTTTCATTCGTGTCATTCGATCTATTCGTTCGTGCTTAATGTGCTTTGTTGATCAAGGTTATTGAGTGTTTCTATTAATTCAGTTGTTCGTTTGGTAGAACGTCTTCTTTCGAATTTACATATAGAAACATGATTTTATAGTTATAAGTTGCTGGAAATTGTTCTGAAAAATTTGTGTTGCTTGTAAAAATCATAACTAATCGCTCGTTTATCGGATTTATACATACGATATGTTTTTAAAAACCCTAAGCCGTCTACTACGTTTTTTTGTCACACGAACGACCTGTAATTTTTATGCTAAAGTGTCCAAAATTTGAGTTTTCCGAAACAGCTCCTATTTTAGACGAAAATAGCGCAACCATTTTCAAAAATTCGCACAAGACTCGTTTTAAGCCCGATTCAGTCCATTCTTGATTCGTTGGAATCCTAAGACGCTGATCTAAAACTTTCATTTAGGTATGTTTTTCTAAAGCCTATTGTAAACATGTTAAACTGTTCGATCTCTAAATGCTAAAAAATCGTACGTCCCGATTTCTAAAAGCCGAGTCATAGTTTTCGTTCGGATTCGATTCTTGACAGGATGTTGAGGCATCCTGAGGTTTTGGATAGGGTTGGTTGCGTGATTTGGGTTCACTATGGGTTGAGTTTAGCCTAAAGAGTTGGTTTAGAGTCGGATTGCGCTATAGGTTAGTTAAAAATGTAGACCTGTAGAGTCAGTGTGGAGAGCAGTGGGCTCGTTAGAACACTCAGTCGTTTTTACTATGATCCTAGAGTAGTACGGTTGAGAATACGTTAGTGCATGTCGTAGGGCATGGTTTTAGGTGAATATCTTGTTGGATATAGTTTTTGGTGGTCAATAGAGGGAGGGGGTCTTACCTAGAGACAGTAAGCCCTGACTCAAAGATAGATGTTTATGTTAAGGTTGGAGAGACACTCCAGTAGTTGTCGGTAGGTTAGACTTTTTAGTTGGAGAGAGATGTTGTCGGATGATAGACTTGAAGATCGAGACAGATCTAGCGGTTAGGAATCTGGAGGCCAAGGTCTGCAGCAGAGGCGGGACCGAAGACGCAGCTACGTTGACGTCGAAGCATTCCCAAATGCCCTGCCTAAGGGAAAGAAGGACTGGTGATTGTCTACGTGTTAAATACCAGGAGCGGAGGACGCTCCCTACGCCAATATGGGTTTTGAAGGTAGTTGTTAATTTCTTCTTGGAAGAATAGATAAGGATAAGAGGAGCTTGGAGCCGCGTTTGGATGGGTTAGCATCCTCAACTCGAGGTTATTCTAGGTGGCTACTTAGAGAGCAGTGTTTGTCATTTATAGAGTTTATAACCGAGAAGATCTAGGAGGCCAGTTGGTTCGTACCCAAGGCCCAAGTGGGGGAGGGATAGTTGGTCGTGTACGGCGAAAGAGAGCAAACCAAAACGGCGTTCTGTTCGGTCGCGATGAGGAGACGGTACCTGTCACGTGATTGCGCGGGTTATTTAGCTTATGCCTTAACCAATCAGTCGAGAGGAAGTATCAGTAGTCAGTGAACCTTCAGGCGTGCTTTCGGGAGATTTATCGGGATTCCGACCGGTAGACATGTTGAGATTAGGTTCGACTTGATGCTCGGATTAGCATTAGTTGCGGGGACCCCAGTCGTTTAGCATCACTTGAGATCTAAGAACTAGTGGGCTGCTTAAGCCTTCAGGGGAGAAAGGTTACCAGTTGAGTAGCTAGTTTCGGGGTTCGCCATCTGAGGGTCGTGGAGAAGAAGAACAGGAGTCATCGCGTGGGTAGTGGTTAGCAAAAACTCACTCGGGTTATCACCAGGAGTAGGTATCCCTTAACTAAAAATGGTGACTTGTTGAGCATCTTTCGGAAGCGGCATGGTTTCGAGTATGGTTCTTGTCGAGTTAGCATCAGCTGAGGTGAAGGAGGGACATCCACAAGGCAGCGTTCAGAGTCAGATGCGGGATGAGAGTTCTTAGCGAGGCTTTCCGGCCTCGCTGCTGCCCAGCTACATTGGTGGTTTGATGAACCGGGTCTATGGGCAGACGCTTGATAGAATGGTGTTAGTTTTTAGAATGTTATTATAGGAAAGCGTGGAACGGATGCTCGTTCGTACGAAGTTGTTGATGTTAGAGTATTTGAAGTTGGAGGAAGTTAGGTACAGGGGATTTGTGGAGGTCGAGTTGTGATCCAGACTAGTCTTACTTGACGCTTGTGTTTCCTACACTGGTGGTTACACCCGTAGGCTTCAAGGGTCAAGTAGGGACTGTCGGGATTAGGTGTTTGGGGTGTAGAACAACAATCGGCATTCGAGATTTGCAGCGAAGTTGTGTGAGACGTTGATTTTGATGCCTCCCGGGGGCGTCAAGGAGATGATGGGCATTGCGATGCATCACTTTTTGGTTGGGTAGTGTGTTGTTACGTAGATGTATAGGGATCGGAAGACCGATTACTGGTGGTCGGAAATGAAGCGCAATGTGGCCGATATGTAGAGTCGTGTTCGACCAGTCTGAAGGTGGAATGGCAGCATCGTAAGGGTTCCGAGTGGATTTAGGAGCCAGAAGCTGAAATGCGGGAGTAGTATCCAAAATTGTTTTCAGATTGATTTCGGGGACGAAATCCGTGTAAGTGGGGGAGAGTTGTAACATCCCAATTCCGTATTTATTTAATTTAATTAGTAGTTTATAATTGTTACTAACTAGGAAAAAAAAATTGGGTTAGGATTAGTGGTGGGCTTAATTTAGTTAGACTTAGGCTAAAAGAAAAGCCCGACCCGATTAGTATATATACCTTAATCCCCTCTCTTTACCTCATTAATCTCATTCTTTTGCTTGGAGAGAAAGAAAGAGGAGAGAGAGAGAGAGAGAGAGAGAGAGAGAGAGAAAGGATGAAGAAGAGGGTTGATCGAGGGTTGGATTCGAGTTCCGATCGCATAAGGTAAGGTTTCTAATCCCGTTGTTAATCGATTTCGTAAGTTAGGGTTTTGATTTGTTGATGTTTCGAGATTGTTTATGGTTGGGTTTTCGATGTAAATCGAATCTAGGACTAAGTATTGTTGGGGTTTTGCTTTGAAATCCATTATAATGAGTTTGGGGTTAAATTTCGAAATTGCTGTCAAGATTGCGCAGCCGTGGGAGATCAGCTCGTTCTCCCTCGTTAACCGTCGGATCGTCGTGAAATTTGGACAGCGGCTTCACGACTCATTGTTCTTCAATCTGACCGGAGGGATCGAGCATCGGAGGCTCCAGTAAGGAGCAGAAACTAGTCGAAGTTGGCTGATTTTCCAGGAAAGCGAATTCGGTAATTTGGGGATTTAAGCGGTGTGTGTAAGCGATTCTCGAAGGCAAACGACGGAGAATCAAGTGTAGTTTGTTAATAGATCTCAAGGTATGAATTCTAAACCCCTCTTTAATCATTGGATGGTGTAGTCATCACGATTTGGGTCAAGTATGAGAGTTAGGGTTAAGTTTTGGGGAGGTAATTGCATGAACACGGATTTGGGTGTAATTGATTAGTGTTTTGGTGTAATTAATGTCATGTGATTGTGTATAATCGTTATGGGATGTTGTATGAACTTGAGTTCGATGGTTTCGGTCGAAATTGGAGTTGTAGGTAAAAACCCTCGTTGGTAGTCGCAACCCGCGACTTCCGTTTTGAGTCCGTTTTAAACCGTTTGGTCAAGGTAGCTTATGGGACTTCTTAGGAACTTATTTAGGCAACTTTTAGGGCTGTTTCAAGGTCCTAACTTTAGTTGTAAATTTTTACAAAAACAGGATGTCGGTTTGAGGGACCATGCGAGTTGCGTGCTTTTGATATCTTTGCGGTCCAGGTGAGTTACACTGTGCTTGTTTTATATTGTTTCGTGTGTATGTATGCATGATTTGGTTGAGTCACTTTTATAATTGTGAGTGGGTTTTACGTTCGTCGTATTATAGCTTGCTTATATGTATGTAAGTTGATGCGTTTGATGAGGCCGGATTGCGGGGCGATCCGAAGAGCGAGTAATCGCTAAGGCCGGGTCGTGGGACGATCCGAAGAGTGGGTAACCACTAGGGCCGGGTCGTGGGACGATCCGAATAGTGGGTAACCACTAGGGCCGGGTCGTGGGACGATCCGAAGAGTGGGTAACCACTAGGGCCGGGTCGTGGGACGATCCGAAGAGTGGGTAACCACTAAGGCCGGATTGCGGGGCGATCCGAAGAGCGGGAAACCGTTAAGATGTGGATATGATGTGATTGGTATGTGTGATTGTGATGACACCGGTTGTGATATGTGCCCACGTGACAGTGTGAAATAGGTATAGTGCTAGCTCACTAAGCGTTTTCGCTTACCCTTTCGTTGTTTACCTTTTTTTTTCAGGTTCTGGTTTAGAAGTGGATAAGGGCAAGACCCCAGCTTGATTTTCCTGTGGATGACGGTTCTAGCGACACCTTGGCAGTTAATTGTGGGTTTTTATTTTATAAATTAATGGGATTTTTAGTTACTTAGTTTTAGTTGACACTTATTGAGCCGGTTGGCCGTGAAAACGTGTTTACTTCGTAATAAATTTATTTATTGAATTTTTTTATTTAAAACCTTAAAAAAATCCTTTTTTTGAAAATTGGATGTTACAAAGACAAAGCAAGATTGGTACAAGAAACAGGATTACAATTAAAGCAGATCAACAAATAATAAAACCAAGATCGATGCCTCGTGTAGGGGTGGATTTATATTGATCATAAAATCCACAAGCTAATTACCGTTGTAAGTGTAATATTTTTTTAACATGCCCTTTAGTTTGACCCCCATATATTATATAGATTAAGCCCCTCATAATTTCAATCATAACCCTTAATCCATAAACTTATAAAATTCCATAAATGTTAGTGGCCTACAAACACTTATTATTTTATTTTAATTTTATCTTATATATAATATTTACATATTTATCTATAACATACAAACTATTTTGGTAAACGTTTGTTGTTTTATTTAATTTCAATGTTATTTTAGTATATACATAGATCTTAATACATATAATATTTATATATAATATAGAAACTTTTTTTTATAAGTCATGTCTTGAAAAACACCAAGACTTTTTCATTGTCTCGAGTAAATTAAATCATTGTTAGTTGTGAAGTTTTTCTTAATTATTAGGATTAGATGTTTTTTTTGAATAAGTTTAGGGTTAAATACCAATTGCTTTATCATTTAGATAGAAAAACAAAAAGATGTCTTAAGAGAAATTATTATATTAATTCAACAGACAAGATAAAAAGATTTTTGATAGACAAAATGAAAAAAATTTTGATAGACAAAATGAAAAGATTTTTGAAAAGAAATTGACAATAATCGAAACCAATAGTGATAGTAATAATTCTGTTATTCAAATTTCGACCCCTATCATCAAAATTTCTAGATACGCCACTATGAAAGATTTATATGTTTTGAATGTTTTAATAACGCTTTTATGATGTTTTTAATGTAAAGTGTTTTATTATCTTTATAGGACACTTTTGAGAATCTTCTATAAAGTAATCTTTTTATATAACACTTGTGTTTACAAGATAAATATTTTTTTAAACAATATTGTATAAAATAGTTAATACAACATTTCATTTTATAAGCGTCTTAAGTCTTAAAAGAACTTATTAAAATGTCAAAAAATGACCTACAAAATCTATTGTAACCTTTCAGATAGAACATTTTATAGTATGATCCTATGAATTCCTAGGTCTTATAAAATATTTTCATATAAAACGTTGCTTTAAGAAAATATTTTTTGGTGATGCTTAAATATTTTAGACTTAATTACTACAAAACCTACTTGTTGTAGTTTATATAACAAGTAGAGGCAAAAGTCTTCAACATATTTTGCACATTTTCTTGAAGAAAAACATGAATTTCCATCTTAGTGTGTCTCAACGTGTGAACAAAAAGGACAAAGAAAGAAAGCCATAAAGGAGGTAGACAATTACAAAATGGCAATTTCGTAGTTAAGTAATTAAAGAACTCGAATCATAAATCTACCAAATTAAGCATCTATATATAATCAAGTTTTTAGCTTGTCATGAAACACATACAAACCAAATAGCTACAAAAACAAAAAACAAAAAAAAAACCTCTTTTTACTCATATCAAAACAACCCACGAAAAGAATGTCTCAGATTAGCGATGAAGTTAGGGCAAGTGCAACGGAAGTGCTTAGGGGGATGAAATCTGTAGAGAAAGATTGAATTCTTTACTCATTGAAATGGGGCTTCCAAATGGTCTTTTGCCCTTGGATGATATTGAGGAATTTGGTTATGTAAAAGGCACCGGCTTTGTTTGGATCAAACAAAAGAAAGAGAAAGTTCACAAGTTCGAACAAATTGATAAGCATGTATCATATGACATCCAAGTGACGGGATTTATTGAAAGGTTCAAGATTGACAGGTTAATTGGAGTTAAGATCAAAGAGTCGTTGATATGGATCACGCTCAATGAGATTAGCGTTGATGATCCCCTCACTGGAAATATCACCTTTCGTAGCCCCTCGGGTATCTACCAAACTTTTCCAGCATTAGCTTATGGCATTTAGGAAATGAAGGACGTCTGTCGAATGATGGTATTATCTTTTATGAATGTATTTGTTATGTGATGTATCGTACTGATATAATGATTAGTTTATAAAAAGACTCTTATTTATTGGTAACTGATAAAATCTGATATGTTAATACTAATTAAGATGCATTTGCAAGGATTACTTTGAGTTTATAGAGTTATCTTAATTATTTACAGGCTTATCTTAAATTATGGTTTTTGATGAATAATTTTATCTTAATTATGATGTATATATACATGGAATGTGTATATATTGATTTTGGTTAGAGAAGTGTACTATTATTAAACACAATGACTCAATGAGTGGAGGAGAAAGTCCCACTATGAATCTGGATTCTCACATATGTACTCTTACTAGCTGTATAACATTAATTAGGGCATTGTTTGGTAAATGTTCTAGTTTGGAATCTGGTTGTATTTACGGTTTTCTTTTAAGTCATGTATGAATAACGTTTACTATTTATCAGTATGCATAGATTGTGAGTGTTTTTGTTTGTATGGTTATTCATATATATGTGTGTAACCTTTTTTAAATTGGGAGGGATAGGTTTGAAAATTAAAGTTGGCTTTCTGCATAAAACTCTTCCTAGAAGCATACTGAATAAGTTACTTTATATATTATTAAGCCACCGACAAAGAATCATATATGCTGATTGAATAGGTATATATCATTAAGCCACCAACAAACTATTAGATATAGGTGACCAAATAAGTTGTAAGTCCCGTTTAGCTCTATGTTTGTTAACATGCCCTTAATCATAATCACCAAAAACAATGACAATATGATTTTAACTCAAAGTAAACTCAAAATTAAAGCATAATAGTTCAAGTTAAATCTTTTAATATCAGAATTACTAATACAAAAATAACGAAGAAAATTGGTCAAAAACCAGTTTTCACTGGGCTGCCTGCTTTAATTATCTATTTGGGCCTGCTGCTCTGATTGTTTATTATAGGGTGAAAGAATGGGTATCCCATCCCATTTCAATCCATGAACCTATTTTGTATTTTTGAAATGGTTATTACTTAGGCCATGGCCCATGACTACCATACATGGCCCATGACTACCATACAAGTTTCTGGCACATGGTTTCATTGTCAAATTAGCGTTACGTCAGCTTTCCACTATCTCATCCTTAAACCATCATAAATCTTTCAAATCCCGTAACACAACCTTTTATACTCTTTACATTTTCTTAGTATTTTATATATAAATATAAGGAGAGAGAAAAAGAGATAAAGAGAGAGTGAAGCTAAGAGGCTTCACGAAACTGCTCCCGAAACCAAACCTCCACGAAACCAATTGTGTATCATGGGAGGGTTGAGCCCGCCGAGCCCACCGTGAAACCACCACAAAACCAATTGTGTGGTACGCCTGGCCTTATTAGAGCCGTTTACGGTATAGTACGACATTAGAATAGCAACTTTGGACAACTATTCTCAAAAAAATGTGAAGATCTACAGCCAAGTTCCCAGTTCTCTAGCAAATACATCATTTGTAATCATTTATCTATATATACCACTATACTTGTAGTCAGGGGCAGAGCCAAAATTTCTTTTCAAGAGTGTCAAGAGAAAAATTAACATTCTTAATTTCAAAGTTGAGAAGTTTCTTAAGTATATATGTTTTTTAATAAATAATTGTCCTAAAATAGTCGAGTGACCTAAAAGTGTAACTCTATGGATATTTATATTTTATACAATGTTTTTTGTGGAAGTATCACTATCCGAAGATGCAGAGCAAAATACATAACAATATCAAGGACATTCATTAACTTCATAAATGAACAATTGAAAATTTTTATTCTTTCGTTTAGTTAAATAAATGAAGACGTTAACGTCAATCCGTTCACATAAACAATTAACAATTTTAGCTAACATCCTTTTTTTATTCATTTAGACACATAAACGATTAACAATTTTAGCTAATATCTTTTATTTATTCATTTAAATTTTAACAATTGTATTTATTTAGATTTATGAACAGATATTTATCTTTAGTAAAAATTACGAGTAATAATATAAGAAATAAAGTGAACGCATTAGTTAGAATTAATAATAAGGATTCTATAATTTAATTTATGTAAGAAAATTAAGTGTTTAAACTTTAGGTTTCAATCCAACCCACGAGGCTTTTATATGTGGGCTATTGCCTTCATTTTTGCTATTGCCTTCATTTTGCTATTGCACTGATCTGGGATTTATTTCCACCAGGTTCCTAACTTCCTATTACTTGACTGTGGTTTGCGGAACTGAATCAAGAATTGAAATTGTAAATTTCATTGGTCAAATTATATAGTCACCTTTTGTTCACAGAATGAAAGCTAAGGACGGATTCCTTCAAATTCCTTAAATGACGGATTTCACCATTCCACCAGACAACACACGGAATTCGATGGAAACCAAAACCAAAACAGAACCGTTTTCGATTTTTTGTTTGGTTTTCTAGATTTTTCCGTTTCTCGTATTTTTTCGGTTTCGGTCCGGTTTTTTTCCGGTCGAGATGGAAACCAAAACCAAAACCGAACTGTTATCTATTTTCGGTTTCGGCACGGTTTTTCCTGGTCGAGATTGAAACTGAATCTGAACCGTTTTAGACTTTCAGTTCGGTTTTTCGGTTTCGGTTCGTTTTCTCCGGTCGAGATGGAAACCGAACACGAACCCTTTTCGGTTCAGTTTTCCGGTTTCGGTTTCTCTTCTTTTTCGTTTTTGGTTTCGGTTTTTCTCGGTCGAGATGAAAACCAAAACTGACCCAAACCATTTTCGATTGTCGGTTCCATTTTTCGGTTTCGGTTTGTTTTTTTGCTTAACTAACTTTTTACAATTCCATTCCAATTCCATCAAACCAAATACGATCAAAATACATGGTCAAATTTCGTCAAATTCCATTCTAATTACTTCAACTTCAAATTCGTTGATGGATTTTAATTTTATTGAATTTCATTTTGTGAACCCAACTTCCCCTAAGTTTCCATTCCACGTCGGATAAACAACAAGCCTCTATAATCTTGTATATAAAGGAGGTTTCTCATTTTTTATTTTTAAGTTTAAATTTATCCCACATGCATGAACCTTTTAAAACTGTCTTGATGCCTTGATGGTGGCTGCCTTGAGTTTATCCCACATGCGTGAACCTTCTTAAATTGTCTTGACTCTTGATGGTAGCTACTTTGAATTAATTGGGCAGTGATAGGTGAGCAAAAACCGAACCATAAACTAAAAAATCGAAAAAACATAAATAAAGTCGAAAAATCAAATGGTTCGGTTTTGGTTTTGGTTCCAACCGAAATAACCAAACCCAACCGAAAGTTTCGGTTTCCTCAAAACCGAACTGTAACCGAACTGAACTGAACCGAACCGATATACTTATATTATTTTTAATTTTTTTATATTTATATGTACTAGTCAATATACCCGCGCGATGCGGCGGGAAATAAAAATTTATTGGAAACCATATGTCTTTGCCGTGACGGTATATGGGTTCTCGGTATATCCTAAATGCATTATCAAAGCTAAGGAGTTTTAAACCTAAGAACATTGATAAGACCAAACGATAAAACAAATCAGTTAATACGATTCCTTTGTTTAAAGCCAAGACTTTGATTCAAAATGTATTCATATATTATAAAACAACATAATTATAAACCAACCAAGGTTTTTTTAACCAAGGATGACTTTTTTCTTCCAGCAAAAGATCGAGTAACTATACTGGGCTCTCGGCTTTGTAAATTGCGTAAGACCTTCGTCACCCTGCTCGCTTAATGAGACCTAGATTGGCCATTACGGTCTTTGATTTACTAAGGCTTCAAGGAGGAATGTATGAGTCTGTCAACGACTGTCTACTAATTGGCCTATAATATAAGGTATAACTTTTAAAAGTGGTAAAAAAGTTTGAACTGTTTGATATGATTTGATTGTTTGCTTCATGTAGTTTACCTTTACTACATACTTCACCCATTATTGTTACGTAAATAAAGACTTTTGTTCGATTAAACCAAAAACCATACAAATCCAATATAAATATATGGAGATACATATATCATCTAAAACAAATTACGTATATTATTATAAGTTACCTATATTAATATGGCAAAATTGCATGGCATGATGCAAATGTGATTAAAAACCAAAAGAGATTGGTCAGTATCTTCTTCCATTGTAACCAAAACTATTGAATTTCTTCTAGATGTTGCCATGTTGGGCATATCAACCATCAGATCCCTTTCCAAGGAAAACCAATATATATAGAAGTTTATGATAGCAGACCATACATATTGTGTATCTTTTAAAACTACTTCACAATATTTACAAGTCTTGAATTCATTGACCATAACAAGATGGTAGCATACACAACTTAATTCTAATAAATATTATTCTTGAAGAAATGGGCTTACAATATAAAAGGAACAAATGGGCGAATAAAAGTAATTGGAATATCCACTCAACTTTGAGTAAATTACATGACAAATAGGAAAATTCACACAACATTTTACTGTAATCTTGTATTCTTGATGACAAAATAACAAAAATGAAATGAATTCTTATGCAGAATAATTTTATACCAACAAAAACAATGGGATAGAAACTTAAACAAACTCAACACTGCAAACAAGATTTAAACATATACATGGAACTTTAACGCAGAAAAGCTAAACTTCAGCCAAATGTACTAATGCAAATATGTAAACATTATGAAGTCAACTGAAATGACGGTATGAGAACATAACGAACATCGAGAACTAATATCTTCCGATAAACCAAGCATCATTGTCGAACCAATCACCCGTATAGTAGCTTCTAGACGCTCTCTGAGCATTGCAAAAATTCCTATTTTGATTCGAGCAACAAATATTAGGACTAAGAAGTTTAAGATATACTCCTATATTATGCTTCTAGTAGCGACTCTAACACAAATATATATATATATATATAATTCATTTGGCCCATGGACAAAGAAATAAAGAAAATTAGTTAGAAAAACAATGTGAAAAGTAAGACGTATTGATAAGGCAAGATGATTTGAAGCAACTTACAAGTAAAAGGACAGGAAGGAAGAAGCATTATTGTTGTTGGTTACTCGAAGAATACAGGTGAGCATAAGCATCTCAGTTCCCAATATAATTCGCATCCTTCTCATTCATCTCTTGCACGAAACATTTCAATTCTAAAACGGAGAGGGGTAATTGATCATGATCTTTTGACCCATGTGAATAATAACATTTAAGATTTTTTTTTTCTTTTTGATGTGAATACGCATATCTAGTTGTAGATCTTCTCTCGGGACCTGATCTAGTTCCAGATCTTCTCTCGAGGGCTGATATACAGGTACAAGGATGAGGAAGATCTTTAAAGCAATTCCTTGAAGAACTTGGATGAACGACTTCACATATTTCCTGCATGAAAAACAAACCTATGTCAATAAATGAAAAAAAAGACTATATATTTAATATATTTAAAGCTTGGGATCAGAAGAAATAACTTACACTTCTAAAATGCTCTGTAAGAAAGGAGCTGATTTTACTATTCCATCAATATTTGCATGCGACTGTACAAATGCTATGGGGATCACAAAGAAGAATGTAAGGAAGAAAAAGGCCACAACAACTATAAGTCTTCTAATTGTGAGTGAAACAAATGGAATAGCGAGGTTTATCCAATAAACATCACGTGGCTCTAGAGCCAAATCGGTTAACCAAATAGTCGGGTTCCTGGATTGTTCAGTTCGTGCACAAACGGCAGCCCCTCATCGTGTTTTAAAGGAAACTAATGTGTGAACACTCAATATACTGAACAAAGTTGGAAACTTGATTGCATAAATTCCCCGTTCAAAAAGGCTTGCCGCAACATTCGTCGTGGCTCAAGTACCAAAGATTCAATAATTTAAATATTTAATATGTTAGGTAATCCAATCTTCAAGCACCAAAGATTCAATCTGGAAGAAACAATAAACAACAAATAACAATAAGGAAGAGAGCCATAACTTAAAATGTTAAATCTTTAAAAACCAAACATTCAATATAAAAGGAACCATTGCAGTTTGACAACATTATGAGTTTAGAAATAATGCCACAATTTTAAGAAAAACAAACAAAACATGAAGAGGTAATTAACAGTAACAAAGAAATGTACAAATTGGATTATTGAGTTAATGGATGAGATAGACCTCATCAATTCCCTTTAGTCACAATTCATGGGAGGGTATTTGATTAAAAGTGATCAATGGTTAAAAGCACGTCTCACCAAAAATTGCACTTATCACATGATCCCATGCCTATAATATATACCACTTCTTTATAAAAGTTTGAAAAAGTAATCAAAATCAAATATGAATTGAAGAAAGAAAACATAAATTGTATATGATAATCAGAATCAAACATTCAAACAGCAAATTAAGATTCATAAACTAAACCTAAGGTATGCCATGAATACAAATTATAGGTCTGCTACGTTTTGCACAAGAATGGCACCAAGCCATCTATTTTTTTTCCACAAATTACAGGTGTGCTAAATTTTATTACAAAGAACAAAGAAAATCATACAATAATTTTGTGAAGATTTTTCCATATATAGCAAGTTGAATTTGTTTGCTAAACACATACAAACTATTAAATGTCTTGTAAGTACAACTTTAGTATGCAAATAACACGTCAATATTTGGTAGAGTCAAGTAAGAACTACTAACCAGAAGCCTTGAACTGTTGTATGCCGGAAGGTAAAAAGTTGTGGAAGAAAGATTGGAAACTTCAGTCAAATTCACGCAGAAATTCTATGTTACGATCACTTGTGGACACAAGCTGAATTTCATTCTACAAGCTCGATCAATCAACGGGGTTGAAAAAGGATCTTGCTCACTTGCCATAACCATCCATATACAAATACATATTTGACACAACCTACAAAATTAAGTTGAAACATGCATAAGATTCAAAACTAAAAAGCATTAGAAGATGTTTTCCGTGTTTTATCTGAGTATAAATCTTGATTGAAGCAAATTGCACAAACTGGATACACACTTTAACAAATCATAAGAAACCGTTTTTACAAAGTAAGAACATGGTCTTGAATAAAATCCACCTGTAAAAAGAAAAAACAAAAGTACTTGAACCGATGTAAGCGAGCAAGAAAACTTACCCAATTCCGAGATAGAGAAATGTAGCAAGTTAAAGGGGCTCCATCTTCTTTCCCTCTAAATTTGTGGCTTCCAAGTCCAATTCTCCTCGCATAGAGAAAGTGACACCCAATACACCCCACAAAATCAAGATATAAAATGTATATAAGTAATAAGATGAAGAGATCAAAACCTCGTAGATATTTCCATATTCACGGTATCTTTGTACATGCTCAGGTCGCGCCACAAACCCATAGGCGTCTCTGTCAAAAAAAAAACCATCTGTTTCAAATTGACCTTTCTAATCAGACGACTTATGATCGCTGTAACATCCAAACAAAGACTAAAACCACACCTAAAGTACATTACCTATCAACACCAACAAATGGCAATGAACCCAAACCTTGAATTAACCTCTATGATTGGTCACTGAGGTTAGAAGTCGAGAACCCAATTGTTGTCACTTCACCTGTATAGAGTACAAAGAGCTGATAAAACATTATACTTATCTACCACATTTTCATAAAAGGACATGTATAATAAGATGTCTAGGAGAGCACATGTACCGGTTTGTCTGCTCTTTGTGTTCTGTGTTCTGAGTTCTTCAGCCATCTCCAAAGCTCGATCTTCATATCTGATTTGCCTCTAAAAGAAACCAAATCACCAAAAAGTTATATCATATATCAGAAAAAAAGAATTATACCTCTTTCGGTCATCAAAATGAATATTATTTTCTTCAAAAGAAATTTCTTTAGAACCCATAACACAATAAGCCTCTTATTTCTCCATCTGCTTCAATTTGGGACTCACTTTGATTCAGAATAGAAATATCGAAAACATATATCGAAATCAGAAGCATATAACTCGAAATCAGAAGCATGTATTGAAATATAAATTAAATAAGAAGCATATAACAAATCAGAAGCATAAATCGATTTCAGATTGAAATCCATTGTTCAAAATCGAAAACCCAAATGAAAAATAGAGTAACCTAATCGATTGCAAATCCATGGAGGAAATCGATTTCAAAATTGAAAACCCAAATTCAAATCCAGTAGCCAAATAGATTGGAAATCAATTGTTCAAATCGATTTCAAAATCAAATTGCAAGCCATACCTGAGAGTTTTTTCAACCCAAAATCAAAATCAGGGTTTTCTACTCTTGCGTCAAGAAAATCTGAAGAGAAGAGGGGGAGAGGTTGAGGAGTGGAGAGAAATCAGGAGTAGGAACGTGGTCCCAAAATCAATTTCAAGAAAACTATGATGACAGCTTTTAAGGCTTGTACAATAGGCTTAATTGACTTGTACTGTGTAAAAACTGATTGTTGAAAAAAAAACTGACATTTTGAGATATTCTCTTTATAATATAGTATAGATATAGTATTTCGATTTTCCCCTTGATCTTTCACGAAATAAGCATCTCTATCCTCTCGAACTTACCGAAGACCGAAAATTGAAAGCCAAAAGACCAAAAACGGAAACCACACCATTTCATCTTCCGTTTTAAAACCGAACAGAACCAAACAAAAACCGAACCAAAAATAATAACCAAAAACCGAACAGTTTGGACATCCAAAAACCGAACGGCTCGGTTTTCGGTTCGGTTTTGACCAATAACTGAACCGAACCGTCCTTCCTTCACCCCTAGTCCCTTGCTTAACATCATACCTCATGGGTGCACCTATTTATATAAAGGTCCTTATTATTGATACATTCAAAAGAATATTTAAAGAAAAAAGTTAAAAGTCCTTAATATTGATATATCTAAAAGAACATTCAAAGAAAAATTTAAAGGATGTGGAGGAGCCAATGCACCTTTTGGTGCTAAGGTGGCTTCGCCCCTGTGACTCTGCGAGTGGTAGTATTCAAGAAATGTACTCTTATTTCAATATTTGAAGTTTGAACTTTGTTTGATTGAAAAGTGCAATTTCGTAGATGTCAAGTGCAAAGAAATGCAATGCAATTCTGAATATGTCAATTGCAAAGAAATGTAGAGTCTTTCTTGCCCGGAATTGGGGTTTTCAAATAGCCTTTTGTCCAACCATAAGAAAATTAAGGGTTTTTAAATTGCCTTTTGTCTGACCATAAGAATGTCGAAGGTCTTTTAAATCTTTGAAAATATGAAAACCAAAGTATACACTAACCATAAATTCTACATATCGTTTGATAACAAAAAATGCTATTGATAACCCTAATATTTACAAACTTTATGTTTTTAATTAAAGTAAACCAAAAGTGCAAATATAGTTAAATAATTTGTATAAATGTGATGAAAGACATTAATTTTTCTTTTACGCTAACACAAATAAAATAAACATGATTGATGAGGATCATGGGCCACTACGTACGTAATTACATGTTCAGAAAAAAGTTATCCAATATATAGATTAATAAACGATATATTTATTTTAAATTCTAATGAGTCTTTTTAAATAAATGTTGTGATATGATTACTCTATTCGAAAATCTTGGATCCTCTAATGATAATGATGAAGGAATCTGAATGGTATGTCACACATGAAGCAAGAGAAGATAATTGGTACGTTCCACCTTTGTTTAATTTACTAGTGTAATCCCCCTGCATTGCGTGCATGGTAGCAATAACTTTTTTATGTAAGTTTTGGATTGAATTAGGGTAAAGCATAAATAGTTGGTTAACAATTTAAAAAGATATACTGTAGGTCAATTTGTGTTCATTGATAGTCGTCTTTACAAAAAGTTTGAGATGAATCGGTAATATTTATAACTCAAATGACATATCACGTAACTATATAGATGTTCAATGTTGTTGTTGGCTCAAATTAGTCAAACATCATGAAAAAAACATCATCAATAAGTTTGTAAATTAAGTATGAAATCGTGTTAAGACAAAACCTAATTCATCGGTTAACAATTTGAGATGAAATGCAAAACAACAATTGTGTTTCCATAAATGGTTCATTTTAACATATTGATGATTAGTTGTTGCGATTTGAAAAGAGTTTGAGAAACATCGGTAATAAACTTGTTGTTATACTATGTCAATTGCCACAAAAATACATTTTCTTCTTTCATGAATATAGATACTTATAACTTTAATACACCTTTTCATCTTTTCACCAATATGATATAAACAAACTTACCATATTTCAAGATTTAAAAAGTACTTCATTTTGAAAAAGTTATCTAATCACTTATTAATGGACTTCTAAAAAACCCAAAATCACCAAATATCACCTCTAATCAACTTTCGAACACAAAAAAAAAATTTGGTGTTGAAGGAGAGAGAAAAGGGTTTGGCCTCCAAATTTGGAGGGCCAAATTCACACACCATTTTATATGGCCCCACACAACACCTCTTATTTTATTATTTGATTTTAATTATAAATATAAGAGTAAAGTTCAATTTTCGTCCCTGAACTATCTGGATTTTAACATTTTTCGTCCCTAAACTAAGGAAAGTCGAAATCGACCTTGAAGTATGCAGTTTCGTTTTGGTTTTGGTCCCTCTCACTAACACCGTTAAGTTTTAGCCGTTAAACCCAATTAAATGAGGGTAATACGGTCATTTTACCTCTTTTCTTTATTTTATTGTTTCTACAAAACCCATCAAACTATAGGGACTGTTTTGTAAATATTATATATATATATATATATAAGATGCACACCAGATCAACACACCATCCGTCATCTTCTTCACGAACTCCGGCAACCACTTCGGTCGCTTTCTCCGGCAACCACTCCGATCACAGTTGATTCCACTTCACTTTTGGTTGAAGGTTTTTGATAACGTTTGGTTTGATTTTTTATTTGCGTTTTCAAATTAGGGTTTTGATTTAGTTTTTGAGTTTAGATTTGAGTTTCTAAAGTTGGATATAAGTTTTGTATTGGAATGTGATCTGTATTATGAAATCTAATGAGAAAGGTGAGTTTTTTTTTTTTTTTAAACAGCAACATTTAATACCAAATCCCAACCAAACAAACATAAATGTCCACAAAAACAAAAGCCAACAGTGGCTCAAAACAAAACCAAAACAAACAGAGCCCCTACCATCTTCAATTCTAACAAGGCTTATAAGAAATAAGCCCAGAAAATAGAGCCCCAAACAAGAAAAAACAGCACTCCAACAGTGGAGACCAAAGATATACAAGTAGAGAAATAGACCAGACCAAACATCAAACAAAAAGTAGCGAAATATACAAGGTGAGTTTATTGAACCTAATTTAGGAATTTGATTTCAATGGGTAATTGGTTACCGGAGAAGGTGATCGGAGTGGTTGTCGGAGTGGGTAATTTGGGGCTTTGATTTCAATGGGTAATGGGCGTGTGTGCGTCTGGTGTGTATTGTGGGGATGGTCACCGGAGATGGTCACCGTAGATGGTGGTAAAGACGAGGGCAAGAGAAGAAGGGGTGAGATTAGGGGTGGGGGAGTTTGCTGGAAGGTTGCGAGCGATGCCGGAGGTCGTTGGAGGGGTCGTCGGAAGGTAGCGAGCGAGGCCAAAGGTCGCCGAAGTGGATTCGAGTTTGAGCTTGAAATCTGTTGTTGTCGCCTCTGCTTGCCGGAATCTGCCTCTGCTCGCCGGAATCTGCTGCTGGCGTCGTTGACAACCCACCGGAACCCTAGCCGCCGCCATCAACTCGCCGGATTTCCTAGGTGGGTATTTATCGTTTCATCGATTCTTTCGATTCTTGGTGTGTATATATACATATATATTTTGTGTATTAGATGATGGCTATGGTGATCATGTATTAGATGGGATTTTAGATGATGATGATATATATGCTTTCTGCAAAAAAAAAAATGGGTTTTTGATTTCTTCAAGTAATGGTGATCATCATGTACCGGATTATATATATATATATAATATAATACAATACATTTACATAAAAGGTCCTTGTAATTTTATGGAGTTTATAGACACAAAAAATTAACAAAACAAGTTAAATGACCATATTACCCTCATTATTTAGGCTTAACGGCTAAAACTTAACGGTGTTAGTGAGAGGGACCAAAACCAAAACGAAACTGCATACTTCAAGGTCGATTCCGACTTTCCTTAGTTTAGGGACGAAAAATGTTAAAATCCAGATAGTTCAGAGACGAAAATTGAACTTTACTCTAAATATAATTTGGTGTTTGTTTTTGGAGTATGATTGAAGTTGGGTTTATTTTTTGGTGTTGATGGGTCCACCAATGATGGTTTTGGTAATTTTTTTGATGTGAAGGTTAGAGATGCTCTTATTGTTCTTTAATTTTTTTTAATCTTTTCTGTTAATGTAAGATTTCACATCAACTTAGGATAACCATACTGAAATATTTCAAAATACTTAATGCTTATGACTTAAAATTTAAATTATACCTTTTGCCGGCGGTTTGAGAAATCCGTCGGTAAAGGTAACTTTTACCGACGGCTTATACAAAACTCGTCGGTAAAATACACTTTTGCCGGCGGCAATTTCCTCCGGGAAAAAGTTAAACTTTTCCCGGAGGATTTCACCTAAGTCGCCGGTAAAGGTTATTTTTACCGACGAACTTCCCAAATCCCCCGGTAAAAGTGCAGTTTCTTGTAGTGCATCTTATTATTATGTAGCTTTCTTTTATATAAACTACATGTAAAAACCAAATGTATTTTATATAAGTGGTCAGATGGCATATACCGGGTAATCATTTATTGTAACAAAGAGTTTGAATCGCATTATAATAATTTTGTTATTATATTATATTCAGAACTCACAAACGATTTGTCCCAATTTTCCCATTTTTGGGGTTTTTGGTTAATTAAAAAAGAATTCATTTTTCTAATTGATTTTAAAAGAGTTTTTCAATTTTTTTGGTTGATTTTGAAGAAAATTTCCGATTTTTCAATATTTTTGGAACAGTCGGCAAACCGTTGGAAGACTTTACGGTTCGATGAAAACAACCGTCGATAAAAAAGTTGGTTGATTAAAGCTAGGGACGGTATTTCAACGACCTTCATGACGGCTTTCCGACGGTTCCATTCACCAACGTCTTTCCGCCGACTAATTAAAAGATTAAATAAAAAAAGCAAGAATCAATAAATCGTCGGTAAATTTCAATTGCTTTAAGCCAACTGTCGTCGATAATACACAATTTGTAACACCCATCTCAACAAAAGACCATTTATTGCAATTTAACAAACTAATAAAACCAAAAGCGTCAACTAAATGTATCCACCAAAAAGAAAACAATTTAATGAATCAAATAGTATCGATCGGAAAGCTATCGTCGGAACCCATCAAGCCGGAGCCTTGCCCTTATCCACGCTCGAGCTAGTACCTTAAAAAAAAAGAAATAAACGTGTGGTAAGCACAACCGCTTAGTGAGCAGATAATAGTACACTACATCATAACACATATACATATATACACACACATCATCCACATTAACGGTTTCCCGTTCATCGGACCGCCCCGCAGTTCCGACCTTAGTGGTTGCCCACTCTTCGGATCGTCCCACGACCCGGCCTTAGCGATTGCTCGCTCTTTGAATCGTCCCACGATCCGGCTACATCAACTCATCAATATACACATACATGCAGTCACAATATAATACACGTGATAAGAGCAA
>JARYMX010000079.1:0-63518 GCA_030169165.1 Centaurea solstitialis | reverse complement strand
GGTCCTGAAATCAGGCGAACAACACGTAAACCCACTCACCTCGTTATGTAACCGCAACCTAGCTATTCCGCGTAAACGACAACCCACGCAACAAATCTGAAATTAAAACACGTATACACACGCACCCTCGTAAGAACCCACTCGCTTAAACCCCTATAAACTCAACGCAACTGCTTACGAGTGAACTAACGGTACCGTGACGACCTACGGGTCTACCCGGTTGTCAATCCGGCTCGCGACACCGCTGCCGGACAGCCGTGGCTTACCGGACAGCCACGAGTGAAAACCTCCGACGCCGGACCGACCGCCGGTGAACAACCACGGCAGCAGCGACGGCGCAAGGCCACCGTTACCGCCGGCACCAACAACAAGACAGCAGCAGCATCAAGGCTGCCACCGCTGCCCGAACACCACCTCACGGCAGCAGCAGCAGGTAGCCTGCCACCACCGCCGGATAACTCGCTCAACGGCCGCGGCGGCAAGGAACCTGCCACCACCGCCGCCGGACCACACCATGGCAGCAGCAGCAGCGGTGAGGTCCGCCACTACCACCGCCGGTCAGGCCACCAACCAGAGCAGCTAGCGGCAGCCGACAACGGACGGCCACCGCCGCCCTCCACAAACAACAGCAACAGCAGTGGCATTATCGCCACTGCCGACCGACCACACCACAAAACGCAGCGGCAGTAGCTAAGGCTACCACCGCCGGACGTCACAAAATACGGTGGTGTTCGGCCACCACCAGCCAAAGCCGGCGGCACCGACACCCCGGACCACCACCACCTTGCTGCTAAGGCCGGCGATCATGGCTACCGCCATGAACCGCCCAAAAACCTCTCCCAAATCAAAATTAAACCTACAAAAATACTAAAATCAGCCTTACCTTCAACTTATCGACAACACGAACGCGAAACGAACTCACTCCGGCGACTTGCTGATCTCTCTCTCGTTCTTCCCGTCTCTCCCTCTCTCTCAGTCTGTATCTCTCTCTCTGTTTCTTTTCTCTCAAAGTAACAAGGAAAGTGGATCTGATAACCCACTTAAATAAACCTAACCCCTACCTAGTCAAACTCTATCTCTCCCCTCTTTTTGGAGATAACAACAAATCCAAACTAAAAAGATAAATACAAAAGAAAACTTAGATAAATAAATGAATAAACTGATTTCCCCCTTTTTGGGATGTTACAGCTCTCCCCCACTTACCGGGATTTCGTCCCCGAAATCAATTGGAGAAAAGTTCCGGATAATGCTCCCTCATCTCCGCTTCCGGCTCCCAGGTCCACTCGGAACCCCTCCGGTGCTGCCACTGCACTTTCACGATTCCTATTTCCTTGCTTTGCAACCTTTTCACCTTCCGGTCCAACACCGCTATTGGTCTCTCGACATAATTCAGGCTCTCGTCTACCTGAATGTCGTCCATCGAAATGTGTGCGGATTCGTCCGCCAAGCACTTACGTAACTGAGACACGTGGAACGTGTCGTGGATCTGCCCCAACACCTCCGGTAATTCCAACCGGTAGGCCACCCTCCCAACTCGCGCGAGAACGGTGAACGGTCCGATGTAGCGGGGACCAAGCTTGCCCCTCTTACGGAACCGGATCACTCCTTTCCAGGGGGAGACCTTCAGCAAAACACGGTCACCCACCTGGAACTCCAAATCCGACCTCCGCCGATCAGCATAACTCTTTTGTCGACTCTGAGCCGTTCGCAACCGCTCCCGGATCTTCTGGATATCCTCCATGGTTTTCTGAACCACTTCGGTACTCCCGAGAACACGATGGCCGACCTCACCCCAACAGATAGGGGTTCGGCATTTCCGCCCGTACAACATCTCGTAAGGCGGCATCTGAATGCTCGAGTGGTAGCTATTGTTATACGAGAACTCCGCCAATGGTAGATACGTATCCCAACTGCCACCAAAGTCTAACACGCAAGCTCGGAGCATGTCCTCCAATGTCTGAATCGTGCGTTCACTCTGTCCGTCAGTCTGTGGGTGGTACGCAGTGCTGAAGTGCAACCTAGTCCCCAGCTCCGAGTGAAACCTCTCCCAGAAACGAGAAGTGAAACGCACATCTCTATCCGAAACAATCGACACTGGCACCCCGTGCCTCGAGACTATCTCCTTAACGTAAATCTCCGCTAACTGCTCCGCCGTCGAACTCTCGCGAATAGCCAAGAAGTGGGCGCTCTTAGTCAGCCGATCCACTATTACCCAAATCGCATCAAACATCCGAGGAGTCTTCGGAAGCTTGGTGATTAGGTCCATAGTGATGTTCTCCCACTTCCATTCCGGAATCTCTAACGGCTGAAGCTTGCCGTGAGGCTTCTGATGCTCCGCTTTCACTCTTAGACAGGTCAAACACGCCTCAACGTGACGTGCTACTTCCCGCTTCATCCCCGGCCACCAGTAGTTAGTCCGCAAGTCTCGATACATCTTGGTAGCTCCCGGGTGAATCGAGAATTTGGACTTGTGTGCTTCCTCAAGCAAAGTCTGCCGAGCTGTACCCGCACGAGGAACCCACACACGGTCAAACTTAGTCAACAATCCCCGATTATCTCTTACCAAAGAAGACAGCTGGCCCCGAATCCGCTCCTTGTTCAGGTTCTCCTCCCGACTCGCCTCTTCCTGCGCCTGACGAACCAACTCTAGAAACGAAGTAGTCACGGCCATCTTCAGATGCGAAACTCGTAATGATATAGGTGACGGCTTCCTGCTCAAAGCATCCGCAACTACGTTCGCTTTACCCGGGTGATAGAGTATCTCGCAGTCGTAGTCCTTAACTACATCCAACCATCGCCGTTGCCGCATGTTCAGGTGCGGCTGCTCCAATAAATACCTCAGGCTACGGTGGTCCGTATAAATGGTGCACTTCACCCCGTACAGGTAGTGCCTTCAAATCTTAAGGGCGAAAACCACTGCCGCAAGCTCGAGGTCATGCGTGGGGTAGTTAGCCTCATGCGGCTTCAGCTGCCTCGACGCATAGGCTATCATCCGACCCCTTTGCATCAAAACGCACCCTAGGCCAAGGTACGATGCGTCTCAATAGACCACCATATCTTCCACCCCTTCCGGTAATGTCAGTACTGGCGCCTCACACAATTTCTTCCTCAAGGTCTCGAATGCTTCCTCCTGCTCGGGACCCCACTCGAACGTCACGCTCTTCTTCGTCAACCGCGTCAAAGGTACCGCGATCTTGGAGAAATTCTTGATGAACCGTCTGTAGTAGCCGACCAACCCTAGAAAACTCCGGATCTCCGTTGGTGTCTTCGGAACCTCCCAATTCATTACCGCCTCAATCTTTGCCGGATCTACCTTGATGCCCTCCCGGTTCACAATGTGGCCCAGAAACTGAACCTCTTGTAACCAGAAAGCGCACTTTGAAAACCTGGCGTAGAGACGTTCCCTCCTCAGTACCTCAAGCACCTCCCGTAGATGCACAACATGATCCTCCTTCGACTTTGAGTAGATGAGGATATCATCGATAAACACAATCACGGACCGATCGAGCATCGGTCGACAGACCCGATTCATAAGGTCCATGAAAGCGGCTGGAGCGTTGGTAAGACCGAACGACATCACCAAAAACTCGAAATGGCCGTAGCGGGTACGGAACGCGGTCTTGGGAATATCCGCTTCCTTCACCCTCAACTGGTGATACCCCGACCGAAGATCGATCTTAGAAAACCACGACGCTCCCTGAAGCTGGTCAAACAAGTCATCAATCCTAGGCAGAGGATACCTATTCTTGATGGTTAACTTGTTGAGCCCTCGGTAATCTATGCACATACGGTGACTACCGTCCTTCTTTTTCACGAACAAGATTGGCGCTCCCCACGGGGAACTACTCGGGCGGATAAACCCCTTCCCTGAGAGTTCTTGCAACTGGTTGGACAATTCCTGAAGTTCTGGTGGTGCTAAACGATAAGGAGCTCGAGCAATCGGAGCTGCTCCGGGCACCAAATCGATACCAAACTCTACCTGCCTATCGGGTGGAAGGCCAGGTAGGTCCTCCGGGAACACATCTGGGAACTCGCGAACTACCGGTACATCAGCTACCTCTGGCTTTCCCTCCTCTGCTTGCTCACTCACCGCGTAAGCCAAGAACCCCGAGCACCCTTGCTGAATGTACTTCCGTGCCTTCGCAACCGAACAGAACAAGGTGTTCATTCTACTGCCCTTACCGTACACCACCAGTTCTCCCCCACTTGGGTTCTGGATACGCACCAACTGTCCTGCTACATCAGTCGTCGCATGATTCTGATACATCCAATCAATTCCTGCTACTACGTCAATCCCATTCATAGGGATGGGTATGAGGTTGATGCTGAACTGCACGCCAAAGATATCTATGACGCACCCTCAGAATACGTCCTCGACTACTTGTACCTCTTCCGCAGCTACGTCTATCGCTAAGGGCTTATCCAACTTGCCTCGCTCAATCCGGAAGTCCTTACAGAACCTATGCGACACATAGGACCACGTGGCCCCCGTGTCGAAAAATACTAATGCAGGTTTTTCATTTACAGAGAATATGCCTGATCCATGCATGAGTGGATAAGCATAAAAAGAATTTGAAAAAAACAGTCTATCACAGTTATAAATGACATAACGTAACTAGGGGAGTACTTGTGATCACATCCGGTGCCGCTTGAGCCTCCTCAGTGGTCATCTGAAAGGCTCGCCCACGACCAGAAGAGGCTCCACTCTTCCCCTTGATGGTACCATCGGTAATCAGGAGCGGCGCTGGAGCTGGAGGTAAAGCCGAGGTGCCCTTCAGTTGAGGACAGTCATTCTGAACATGCCCCGACTGGAAACAACGGAAACAGGTCTTCACCGTTGCCTTGCAGTCGCGGCTGAAGTGGCCCGGCTTGCCACACTTGAAGCATACCGTCTCCCCAGCCCTACACTCGCCCTTGTGGTTCCGCCCGCACTTGGCGCAACCCGTCGACCCACCTCTAGCATCGCCGCTCGCTCCCTTGAACCGCTTGGTTGGCGCCGAGTGATCATCTGCCTTGCGCTTCCCGCGCTGAATCTCCTCCAAAAGTAGCTCCTGTGCCCTCGCTGTGTCCACCATCTCGCTAAAGGTCTGGCACCTCTTCGTCGACACTACCCCTCTGATGTCTGTCTTCAAGACCCCCAAGTAACGAGCCTTTTTCAAGGACTCGTCGTTCGCATAGCCTGGCACGAACAATAGCTTCTCCAGAAATTTTGCGGTGATCTCGTTCACCAACTCGGTCGTCTGAGTCATGTTTAGGAACTCAGCTGCCAAACGTTCCCGCTCGATGCTAGGCGCGAACTCCTCATCCATCATGACTTTGAACTCCTCCCAGGTTAAAGCAGTAACCTGAGCCTCTGAGAGCCTCTTGAGGACCAGATCCCACCAGTCCTTAGCCGCATTCCGCAACAGATTCACCGCGAATATCACCTTCGAACCCGCCGGGCATCCGCTTGTGCGGAAAGCCCCTTCCACCGCCGAGTACCAACGGTAACAAGCAACGGGGTCCTTCTGCCCCTCAAAGAACGGCGGCTGGCACATCATGAAGTCCTTGTAAGTGACGGTCCGGATCTGAGGACTGTGCGGTACTCCCAGACCCAGTACTGCGTGCCGTAAGCGCTGCATCAATGCGCTGATCCATGGTCTGGATAAGCTCCTCTCTCATCTGATCGAAAAGTCCGGGAAGAATTTCCTGCAACGTCTCAGTAATCCGCGCGGCAAGCTGGTCCGCCTGTTCGGCCCCGCTCCCTTCAGGTGTCTGTCTAGTTACTACCATTCTGGAGTTTACGAGGCATTTTAGTTTACATTCACATAAGGCAATTCATTTAACCGCATTCCTATTCTATTAGTGCTCATGCTGGTACCTATTTCTAGTTATAACGCGCATGTCAACCTATAACTAGTTCACCCAAACATACATAGGTACCACACTTAGCAACTAATCACGTGCAAACATTAACTTCAACCCACATATGCTCGTCCCTACTGTCATCAATATGTTAAAGTCCCCAGAACTTAATCAGATCCAACACTACACGGAGTTTATAGTAACACTATTATTGGCGCCGTATTACTATAACCATCCATACATGGCAGTCGATTCAAGACCACCGGGCAACAATCAAACAAGAACATGCCCGATGACCCGTCCTCAACAGACCACGGTGTATTCGTTTGGGTTTGATACCGTCCTACTAGGCCTTAACCTATCGACTATGCAGGTATTCGCACATTAATTAATCTCAACAATACATAACCTCATAGCATCTACTGCATGTACCCTCGCATGAATTATATACAAGTCTAGTTCACGCATGTATAAATATATATGTAGAAAGTACGATTATTGCTCAACTCCGCCTTGACGGTTCCGTTAGCCTTTCCGATCTTATTTTTCCCAAAATCGCCTAGTTTAAGTCCACCCACACACGCACCCACCAGTGCGCATGCTGGTTCACTTAAACCTCGGCTCTGATACCAAGTTGTAACACCCATCTCAACAAAAGACCATTTATTGCAATTTAACAAACTAATAAAACCAAAAGCGTCAACTAAACGTATCCACCAAAAAGAAAACAATTTAATGAATCAAATAGTATCGATTGGAAAGCTATCGTCGGAACCCATCAAGCCGGAGCCTTGCCCTTATCCACGCTCGAGCTAGTACCTTAAAAAAAAAGAAATAAACGTGGGGTAAGCACAACCGCTTAGTGAGCAGATAATACGTACACTACATCATAACACATATACATATATACACACACATCATCCACATTAACGGTTTCCCGTTCATCGGACCGCCCCGCAGTTCCGACCTTAGTGGTTGCCCACTCTTCGGATCGTCCCACGACCCGGCCTTAGCGATTGCTCGCTCTTCGAATCGTCCCACGATCCGGCTACATCAACTCATCAATATACACATACATGCAGTCACAATATAATACACGTAAACCCACTCACCTCGTTATGTAACCGCAACCTAGCTATTCCGCGTAAACGACAACCCACGCAACAAATCTGAAATTAAAACACGTATACACACACACCCTCGTAAGAACCCACTCGCTTAAACCCCTATAAACTCAACGCAACTGCTTACGAGTGAACTAACGGTACCGTGACGACCTACGGGTCTACCCGGTTGTCAATCCGGCTCGCGACACCGCTGCCGGACAGCCGTGGCTTACCGGACAGCCACGAGTGAAAACCTCCAACGCCGGACCGAGCGCCGGTGAACAACCACGACAGCAGCGACGGTGCAAGGCTACCGCTACCGCCGGCACCAACAACAAGACGCACTACAAATAAAATGCCATTTAGTGGCATACAAAAAGTGCCACTAAAAACCAAAAAAGTGCCACTAAAGGTCCCCATGGGAATCTCTGGCACACAAAAAAAGTACCACTATTGATCGTGTATATTAGTGGCATAAAATATAAAGTGCCACTATTGATCGTCTATATTCGTGGCATAAAATATAAAGTGCCACTATTGATCGTGTATATTAGTGGCATAAAGTATAAAGTGCCACCACTATTGATCGTGTATATTAGTGGCATAAAATATAAAGTGCCACTAATGATCGTGTATATTAGTGGCATAAAATATAAAGTGCCACTATTGACCGTGTATATTAGTGGCATAAAATATAAAGTGCCACTATTGACCGTGTATATTAGTGGCATAAAATATAAAGTGCCACTATTGACCGTGTATATTAGTGGCATAAAATATAAAGTGCCACTATTGAGCGTGTATATTAGTGGCATAAAATATAAAGTGCCACTAAAAGTTTTAATGGCATATACAAAGTACCACTAAAAGTATCAATTAGTGGCACAAAAACTAAATGCCACTAAATATGTGTGCCACTAAATGTCATTTTTTTTGTAGTGACGGCAGCAGCATCAAGGCTGCCACCGCTGCCCGAACACCACCTCACGGCAGCAGCAGCAGGTAACCTGCCACCACCGCCGGATAACTCGCTCAACGGCAGCGGCGGCAAGGAACCTGCCACCACCGCCGCCGGACCACACCATGGCAGCAGCAGCAGCGGTGAGGTCCGCCACTACCACCGCCGAGGAGTCTTCGGAAGCTTGGTGATTAGGTCCATAGTGATGTTCTCCCACTTCCATTCCGGAATCTCTAACGGCTGAAGCTTGCCGTGAGGCTTCTGATGCTCCGCTTTCACTCTTAGACAGGTCAAACACGCCTCAACGTGACGTGCTACTTCCCGCTTCATCCCCGGCCACCAGTAGTTAGTCCGCAAGTCTCGATACATCTTGGTAGCTCCCGGGTGAATCGAGAATTTGGACTTGTGTGCTTCCTCAAGCAAAGTCTGCCGAGCTGTACCCGCACGAGGAACCCACACACGGTCAAACTTAGTCAACAATCCCCGATTATCTCTTACCAAAGAAGACAGCTGGCCCCGAATCCGCTCCTTGTTCAGGTTCTCCTCCCGACTCGCCTCTTCTTGCGCCTGACGAACCAACTCTAGAAACGAAGTAGTCACGGCCATCTTCAGATGCGAAACTCGTAATGATATAGGTGACGGCTTCCTGCTCAAAGCATCCGCAACTACGTTCGCTTTACCCGGGTGATAGAGTATCTCGCAGTCGTAGTCCTTAACTACATCCAACCATCGCCGTTGCCGCATGTTCAGGTGCGGCTGCTCCAATAAATACCTCAGGCTACGGTGGTCCGTATAAATGGTGCACTTCACCCCGTACAGGTAGTGCCTTCAAATCTTAAGGGCGAAAACCACTGCCGCAAGCTCGAGGTCATGCGTGGGGTAGTTAGCCTCATGCGGCTTCAGCTGCCTCGACGCATAGGCTATCATCCGACCCCTTTGCATCAAAACGCACCCTAGGCCAAGGTACGATGCGTCTCAATAGACCACCATATCTTCCACCCCTTCCGGTAATGTCAGTACTGGCGCCTCACACAATTTCTTCCTCAAGGTCTCGAATGCTTCCTCCTGCTCGGGACCCCACTCGAACGTCATGCTCTTCTTCGTCAACCGCGTCAAAGGTACCGCGATCTTGGAGAAATTCTTGATGAACCGTCTGTAGTAGCCGACCAACCCTAGAAAACTCCGGATCTCCGTTGGTGTCTTCGGAACCTCCCAATTCATTACCGCCTCAATCTTTGCCGGATCTACCTTGATGCCCTCCCGGTTCACAATGTGGCCCAGAAACTGAACCTCTTGTAACCAGAAAGCGCACTTTGAAAACCTGGCGTAGAGACGTTCCCTCCTCAGTACCTCAAGCACCTCCCGTAGATGCACAACATGATCCTCCTTCGACTTTGAGTAGATGAGGATATCATCGATAAACACAATCACGGACCGATCGAGCATCGGTCGACAGACCCGATTCATAAGGTCCATGAAAGCGGCTGGAGCGTTGGTAAGACCGAACGACATCACCAAAAACTCGAAATGGCCGTAGCGGGTACGGAACGCGGTCTTGGGAATATCCGCTTCCTTCACCCTCAACTGGTGATACCCCGACCGAAGATCGATCTTAGAAAACCACGACGCTCCCTGAAGCTGGTCAAACAAGTCATCAATCCTAGGCAGAGGATACCTATTCTTGATGGTTAACTTGTTGAGCCCTCGGTAATCTATGCACATACGGTGACTACCGTCCTTCTTTTTCACGAACAAGATTGGCGCTCCCCACGGGAACTACTCGGGCGGATAAACCCCTTCCCTGAGAGTTCTTGCAACTGGTTGGACAATTCCTGAAGTTCTGGTGGTGCTAAACGATAAGGAGCTCGAGCAATCGGAGCTGCTCCGGGCACCAAATCGATACCAAACTCTACCTGCCTATCGGGTGGAAGGCCAGGTAGGTCCTCCGGGAACACATCTGGGAACTCGCGAACTACCGGTACATCAGCTACCTCTGGCTTTCCCTCCTCTGCTTGCTCACTCACCGCGTAAGCCAAGAACCCCGAGCACCCTTGCTGAATGTACTTCCGTGCCTTCGCAACCGAACAGAACAAGGTGTTCATTCTACTGCCCTTACCGTACACCACCAGTTCTCCCCCACTTGGGTTCTGGATACGCACCAACTGTCCTGCTACATCAGTCGTCGCATGATTCTGATACATCCAATCAATTCCTGCTACTACGTCAATCCCATTCATGGGGATGGGTATGAGGTTGATGCTGAACTGCACGCCAAAGATATCTATGACGCACCCTCAGAATACGTCCTCGACTACTTGTACCTCTTCCGCAGCTACGTCTATCGCTAAGGGCTTATCCAACTTGCCTCGCTCAATCCGGAAGTCCTTACAGAACCTATGCGACACATAGGACCACGTGGCCCCCGTGTCGAAAAATACTAATGCAGGTTTTTCATTTACAGAGAATATGCCTGATCCATGCATGAGTGGATAAGCATAAAAAGAATTTGAAAAAAACAGTCTATCACAGTTATAAATGACATAACGTAACTAGGGGAGTACTTGTGATCACATCCGGTGCCGCTTGAGCCTCCTCAGTGGTCATCTGAAAGGCTCGCCCACGACCAGAAGAGGCTCCACTCTTCCCCTTGATGGTACCATCGGTAATCAGGAGCGGCGCTGGAGCTGGAGGTAAAGCCGAGGTGCCCTTCAGTTGAGGACAGTCGTTCTGAACATGCCCCGGCTGGAAACAACGGAAACAGGTCTTCACCGTTGCCTTGCAGTCGCGGCTGAAGTGGCCCGGCTTGCCACACTTGAAGCATACCGTCTCCCCAGCCCTACACTCGCCCTTGTGGTTCCGCCCGCACTTGGCGCAACCCGTCGACCCACCTCTAGCATCGCCGCTCGCTCCCTTGAACCGCTTGGTTGGCGCCGAGTGATCATCTGCCTTGCGCTTCCCGCGCTGAATCTCCTCCAAAAGTAGCTCCTGTGCCCTCGCTGTGTCCACCATCTCGCTAAAGGTCTGGCACCTCTTCGTCGACACTACCCCTCTGATGTCTGTCTTCAAGACCCCCAAGTAACGAGCCTTTTTCAAGGACTCGTCGTTCGCATAGCCTGGCACGAACAATAGCTTCTCCAGAAATTTTGCGGTGATCTCGTTCACCAACTCGGTCGTCTGAGTCATGTTTAGGAACTCAGCTGCCAAACGTTCCCGCTCGATGCTAGGCGCGAACTCCTCATCCATCATGACTTTGAACTCCTCCCAGGTCAAAGCAGTAACCTGAGCCTCTGAGAGCCTCTTGAGGACCAGATCCCACCAGTCCTTAGCCGCATTCCGCAACAGATTCACCGCGAATATCACCTTCGAACCCGCCGGGCATCCGCTTGTGCGGAAAGCCCCTTCCACCGCCGAGTACCAACGGTAACAAGCAACGGGGTCCTTCTGCCCCTCAAAGAACGGCGGCTGGCACATCATGAAGTCCTTGTAAGTGACGGTCCGGATCTGAGACTGTGCGGTACTCCCAGACCCAGTACTGCGTGCCGTAAGCGCTGCATCAATGCGCTGATCCATGGTCTGGATAAGCTCCTCTCTCATCTGATCGAAAAGTCCGGGAAGAATTTCCTGCAACGTCTCAGTAATCCGCGCGGCAAGCTGGTCCGCCTGTTCGGCCCCGCTCCCTTCAGGTGTCTGTCTAGTTACTACCATTCTGGAGTTTACGAGGCATTTTAGTTTACATTCACATAAGGCAATTCATTTAACCGCATTCCTATTCTATTAGTGCTCATGCTGGTACCTATTTCTAGTTATAACGCGCATGTCAACCTATAACTAGTTCACCCAAACATACATAGGTACCACACTTAGCAACTAATCACGTGCAAACATTAACTTCAACCCACATATGCTCGTCCCTACTGTCATCAATATGTTAAAGTCCCCAGAACTTAATCAGATCCAACACTACACGGAGTTTATAGTAACACTATTATTGGCGCCGTATTACTATAACCATCCATACATGGCAGTCGATTCAAGACCACCGGGCAACAATCAAACAAGAACATGCCCGATGACCCGTCCTCAACAGACCACGGTGTATTCGTTTGGGTTTGATACCGTCCTACTAGGCCTTAACCTATCGACTATGCAGGTATTCGCACATTAATTAATCTCAACAATACATAACCTCATAGCATCTACTGCATGTACCCTCGCATGAATTATATACAAGTCTAGTTCACGCATGTATAAATATATATGTAGAAAGTACGATTATTGCTCAACTCCGCCTTGACGGTTCCGTTAGCCTTTCCGATCTTATTTTTCCCAAAATCGCCTAGTTTAAGTCCACCCACACACGCACCCACCAGTGCGCATGCTGGTTCACTTAAACCTCGGCTCTGATACCAAGTTGTAACACCCATCTCAACAAAAGACCATTTATTGCAATTTAACAAACTAATAAAACCAAAAGCGTCAACTAAACGTATCCACCAAAAAGAAAACAATTTAATGAATCAAATAGTATCGATTGGAAAGCTATCGTCGGAACCCATCAAGCCGGAGCCTTGCCCTTATCCACGCTCGAGCTAGTACCTTAAAAAAAAAGAAATAAACGTGGGGTAAGCACAACCGCTTAGTGAGCAGATAATACGTACACTACATCATAACACATATACATATATACACACACATCATCCACATTAACGGTTTCCCGTTCATCGGACCGCCCCGCAGTTCCGACCTTAGTGGTTGCCCACTATTTGGATCGTCCCACGACCCGGCCTTAGCGATTGCTCGCTCTTCGAATCGTCCCACGATCCGGCTACATCAACTCATCAATATACACATACATGCAGTCACAATATAATACACGTAAACCCACTCACCTCGTTATGTAACCGCAACCTAGCTATTCCGCGTAAACGACAACCCACGCAACAAATCTGAAATTAAAACACGTATACACACGCACCCTCGTAAGAACCCACTCGCTTAAACCCCTATAAACTCAACGCAACTGCTTACGAGTGAACTAACGGTACCGTGACGACCTACGGGTCTACCCGGTTGTCAATCCGGCTCGCGACACCGCTGCCGGACAGCCGTGGCTTACCGGACAACCACGAGTGAAAACCTCCAACGCCGGACCGAGCGCCGGTGAACAACCACGACAGCAGCGACGGTGCAAGGCTACCGCTACCGCCGGCACCAACAACAAGACGGCAGCAGCATCAAGGCTGCCACCGCTGCCCGAATACCACCTCACGGCAGCAGCAGCAGGTAACCTGCCACCACCGCCGGATAACTCGCTCAACGGCAGCGGCGGCAAGGAACCTGCCACCACCGCCGCCGGACCACACCATGGCAGCAGCAGCAGCGGTGAGGTCCGCCACTACCACCGCCGGTCAGGCCACCAACCAGAGCAGCTAGCGGCAGCCGACAACGGACGGCCACCGCCGCCCTCCACAAACAACAGCAACAGCAGTGGCATTATCGCCACTGCCGGCCGACCACACCACAAAACGCAGCGGCAGTAGCTAAGGCTACCACCGCCGGACGTCACCAGAAACGGTGGTGTTCTGCCACCACCAGCCAAAGCCGGCGACACCGACACCTCGGACCACCACCGCCTTGCTGCTAAGGCCGGCGATCATGGCTACCGCCATGAACCGCCCAAAAACCTCTCCCAAATCGAAATTAAACCTACAAAAATACTAAAATCAGGCCTTACCTTCAACTTATCGACAACACGAACGCGAAACGAACTCACTCCGGCGACTTGCTGATCTCTCTCTCGTTCTTCCCGTCTCTCCCTCTCTCTCGGTCTGTATCTCTCTCTCTGTTTCTTTTCTCTCAAAGTAACAAGGAAAGTGGATCTGATAACCCACTTAAATAAACCTAACCCCTACCTAGTCAAACTCTATCTCTCCCCTCTTTTTGGAGATAACAACAAATCCAAACTAAAAAGATAAATACAAAAGAAAACTTAGATAAATAAATGAATAAACTGATTTCCCCCTTTTTGGGATGTTACACAATTTTTTAGTAGTGACTTATCAATTAGTTTTTGTTAATTATAATTACTTTATTAGCAATAGGGGCGAGCAAGGTTTGGTTCGGTTGACGAAACCCTTCAGTTTTTGAAATCAAAACTATTTGGGTTTCGACAATTCGACTCAATTTGGTTTTAAACCAAATGGTGAAAAAATGTTTTGGTTTTTGGTTTTATATTTCTTTATCATTTTTTTAAAATAGTTAGATAATCAAATAATATTATATATGATAATAATACTAATCAAATAATTAAATTATATGTATATATAATATAATTTAAATTTCAGTTTGACTTTTATGAAAACCAAGTATGTTTAGTTCATGTTTTTCGGTTGGAATGGATAGCTAAACCTAATCGTTAGGATTTTCGGTTCGGTTTTTTTGGTTTCGGTTTCTTGGGGGTTTTTTAATTTCGGTTCGATTTTTATTCATCCTTACCTACCAAACTAGTTATTTTATTAGCTTCTTTATCAAACGTAACTACCTTATATCATAATTGATCGATCCATATTTTTTTTTAAAACACAAAATATATTATACTCTTTTAAAACAATGCATTATTATTTTACAACTCTATCTTCCATTCGCCTGTATCCCACAACTACAATTCTAGTTCAATTGAATTATTTGCATCAAAACTATTTTATCATTGAATTATAAAATACATTCTATAGTAATATAATAGTACAGGTCAATCATTTTTCGAATAAAACTTTATAATAAAAATTCAAATGAAATGTGTAAAGCATCCATCTGAACGGTCAAGATCGTCAACCATCTGGAAGGTGTCCTTTCAACCACCTTTTTTTTATTTCTTCCATCCAAAATTACTTTTTAATTATACATTTTAATATAAATAAAATACTAGTTACATATTCAATCATATATCTTGATTAATAAAGTAATTCATAATTACATAATCCACCGTTTTTCTTTTGAAGGAAAATCCACAGTTTTCTATACACATATATTAATCAAGTTATTGTTTATAAATTGTCACTTTAATAAAATTGAGAACATAAGCTTGTTTTTCTTATATATTTTGTAATTATATATTTACATAACAATTATTAATTATGAATATATTCTTTTTATTTCAAAATATACATAAACCCACAGAGAGGTGTGAAAGTGGCATTTTGGTAGTTAAACCAAAAACCAGGGTCATAAAGGCATCCAAATGGCTATAAAAGCCATCCATTAACATCACATCTTCAACAACACAATCAACCAAATACCTTCAAACACTTCCAAGTTTTAATCCACTCTGATCACCGAAAACATGTCTCCAATCACCCCCGAAATTAGAGCATGCGCAGAAATCCTCACCGGAGATGCTATTTGCAAGGAAAAGACCAAGTCTTTGCTCAAAGAATACGATCTTCCCGATGGCCTCTTGCCCGCAGAGGATATTGAAGAACTCGGTTACGTGAAAGATACCGGGTTTATGTGGGTGAAGCAAAAGAAAGATATCGTCCACAAGTTCGAGAAGGTAGGGAAGCAGGTATCGTATGCCAGTGAGGTCACTGGGTATTTGGAGAAGTGCAAGATCAAGAAGTTGACCGGCGTCAAGTCCAAAGAAGTGTTGATATGGATCTCACTTACCGAGATCTACGTTGAGAATCCAACAGCTGAGAAGATCACCATGAAAACACCTGCCGGAATTTCCAAAAGCTTTCCAAAGTCAGCCTTTGAGGCTTAAGAGATGAAAAATAGCGTGATCGTTGAAATTTGTAAAACACAAAAAATAATAAAGCGTGTATGCAACAAATAATGATGTCTACTTATATTTTATATAGGAATCTTGTATTGCTAATGGTTTTTATTTGTTTAATATATACTTTCACCATGTAACTTTTATTACACATTATGTAACTTATTATATTATCGTTGAATTTGTTACATTAATATCTACTCCTTGTCAAACAAAATCTTAATGGTGAGAAACTATAAAAGCCCAATAATTGTATCCCCCATCTTTATTCTTATGCCCAGATGTCATAAATATCCTAAAACTCTTAAAGGTGCTTATCTTATATAAAAGAGTATTTTAGAAAGAATACAACTTCAAAAAACTATTTTTCCAGTAATAAAATCATTTGGAAGGGCATAATTGACCAAATTGAATTTCCCTTGTCAAAATGAGATTGACTATATATTTTCTCTAAAATTTAAGTGAGTAAACCTGTTCATTCACATTAATTTATACCTTTAATTAGATCTCTTTTTTTAACTTACATGCATCTACTAATAAACGAATATGGATAAAAGCTTCTAAATTTAATACAGTATTTCATTATAAGCTAATACGAAGAAATCGGATAAATAATATTTGTATCAGGATTTTGATATATCTCATAATTTTATAATTGAAAATTCTTCTTTCCCTAAAATTAATGTGCACGATCTTTAGAACTATTGTATTTAATTTAATTTGATCTCCAAAGTTAATTATTTGATGGGGAAAAGTTACCAGGGATGTCGTCTGGGCAAATCCAGGTGAGCCTTATAAAAAAGAAAGTTAGTTACATGGATTAATTATTATTATTATTTATTATCATAAGCTAATTTAATTACATGTTTTCGGGTTATATTTTCTATTGTTTTCCTAAATGACGTCTATCATTTTTAATGGAATTTGTTTTTACATTTTTTTATTATAAATTTATCCTTAATTGATGCTAATTATTTTTGGATTTCATGCCTCTTACTAAGAGGCAACGAAACATTATGTTTTTTTTAGTCAAATTCAGCTTTGAACAATTTATCGATCAAATTGTATTAAAGATCAAAGAGTAAATCAATAAAATATATATACTACACATATTTTATTATATATAGATACACACATGTAGCACGAAGATGCGTCAATGACATGTAGAGGAGTGATGATAGACAAATGGATTGTGCCAAGATTTAGTCTCGGTCCCAAACAATGCCACTGTAACTGGTCACAGTTCCGGTCCTGACCAAAATACTTCGTCCTGGTTAAGCTTTAAATGACCCGGTTATGAGAACCAATACCAAATTGGTCTCAGTTTCAACCTTCGCTGGTCCCGGGCCAATACGAGCCATTTGGCCATCTCTAAGGTCAACTCTAAGAATATCCTAACGTATCCAATAAGAAAAGGAAAATTAAAAACTATCAATAAATACATATAAATCTATAGTGTTTCATGAATAAAAAAGATTAAATGGTTTCAAATGTGAAAAAAAAACATGTCCAATATTATTTTCTTTTTCATATGTATGAAACATGTCTAGGAGAATGGTCTCACCAAAACACATATCAATTAAATTAAAAAAATTGAAAACAAACCTGAGTATTGAGTTGAGACCCGTGTTAAATACGGTTTCTTTGAAACCGATTCACCTCCAACCGGTGCATCGATTTCCCAAGATACGACTCTAAACAGAATCGAGTTCTGCTAGACTTTACAGTTATGCCGGAACTTGAGAACCTCTTTCCTTCTTTTGATGTCCCGTTTTCTCACTTGTAGTTCTTTTATCTTTCTTATACAATTTTTCTTGTACTTAAACTTAAGGCCAAGGTTCATTATATAGGGAGCAAAATTTTATAACCCATATAATTTCAAAGGTCACCATAATGAAACATAATTATTTTGATTGTAACCGAACGTCAAACCTACAATCTTTGACTATTCAACCTTGATCTTAGCTGTATGGACGACTAAGATCACTTCTATGGACGACTAAGATCACTTCTCTACTTTACATTTTTTACCACTTCTAATTTTAACCAACCACTAGTCCAATATATATGTAGAGGGTGAATCAAATACAAACTTTGCAATCGTTGCAAACCTTACAAACCGATGAATTGGTATATTTTATGAAAATGATTAAGGTTCATTTATTATGATTTTATTATTTATATAAAACTATTAGAGTTCATTAATTATGACCCACACCTTATACTAGGAAACAATCAATATATCTATGAAACCAAATATATATTAGACTAGATGGACGGTTGAGATTGGCTTGTAAGGTGTGCAACAATTGCAAGGCTTGCATTTGAATGTGCCTCTGTATATATATGGGTGGGTTGAATACCCGAGATGAAGCAATTGAGTAAGGCTTTACGTGAAAGTTCAACGATGCAATTTCTATGTCATTTGAATTCTATTTGATATGCAAACATGGAACCTGTTTGACGCAATTTTAAGAGGTTGGCTTGGTGATTCTCGAACATGGAAGGACGAAAAGCAATTGCAGTGCATGCGTGAAGTCTTTCCATGTGCCAAGAAGGTTTGTTATGATGAAGGTAGTTGTACCAATTGAGGGCATCACCTTTTCGTAAAATACTGCAAGAAAAAGTCATTGGTCGAATGGAATTTGATAGAAAACAAAGTGTTGATTAGCTTGGAATAACCATTCGAGGGGTTTTGAACCATTGAAAGAAACATGGATGGTTTTGGGAGGGCAAGGCATGACAACATCAAGATGGGTGGTAGGTATTACGGAGGAGTAGGAGGTTTTTCAGGAGAGATTTTGAGGATTGAATTAACGAGATTGAAAGTGGTTTCAGTTGGTTTGGCGAGCTAGGTTGAAAGGAAGTCAGATGCTTTGATGGTGGTGTTGATTTGGTTGGCAATCTGGGTAGTGAGATTATCGAGGTGGGTGGATGATATATCAATGGGGCACGAGAAGTTGGGTGAGGTGCCCGGCTATATTGGCCAAATATTCTTCGAGGAGGGTGTTTCACAACGGGGAGACATGGGGAAGCAATAAAAGCATCAATGTATGTTGTCGATTCGAGATAACATGTTTTCTCACACAAACACTCGTGTTTGATCTAATTTTTTGATGATCTTTAATTGAAAATAATTTACAATACTTATAAGAAGGAATTAAATGATTGTGGTACATGACTAACTCTTGGAGATAACAGTATAATAACCAATAAGTCTTGAAAAGTGGAAGGGATAATTCCATTCATATCTGGTTGTGTGCATATCTGGGTGACTTCTGGGTTTAACCCCGGTATTGAGAAGAACAAATCAGATTGCACTTGCGCTGACCTTGGGCTTGGCTTGAGGTTGACATATTAGATGGCAATGGGCGGGGATGGGGCAGTTTTACAACTGCGGTACTGACTCCAATTTCTGGTAACGACCTCTGGTAGGTCCCTAATCCTCGGTGGGTACCACAATTGATATCCCATCGTTTCTCTTGTTTATGGTAAAACCTTGGTCCAACCCACGTTCCCCCATCACCGTTTTAGATCCGTTCCAAAAGCTGGTCCATTAAAAGGAACTCTTTGATCTAGTTGTTGTTAATCCCAAAAGTTGGATCTTAATTAAATCAACTTAAGGTTTAAGTGGACCTTTATCAACTAACAACTGTATCCTTCGAAAAACGTATGACAAAAGAAAAAGATAGTTAGAACACACGAATTTAGTGAGGAAAACCTCCATCGATGGTAAAAACCGCGAAAGATGGTTTAGGTTGTCGGTGCTCTAGTGAAAAGTGATGTCAAACACGAACGTCGTCCTTGTGGTACAATGATATAACAAGTTTCAATGAGAAAAACAATAGAACTGTAAGCATCTTCGTGCGTCATGAGTTTAATCTGATCGTCGAGAGATTGAACGAACTGAATGTCGTGAATTTTTTAGAGCTTTTAGAGGATTTATGGTAAATTTGTCTTGTGAATGAAATCAGATAATCTTTGTAGAAGTCTTCGCTTAATTTTATAGTGGATGTTTTCATTAATACTTTTAGAGGTCTTTAATGGCTTCGTCGGTTATAACGATCACAACGATCATGTGTAGCTTTAATTTCGTTCCATTAGTGTCGCTCTTCTTATTAATGCAATGTCGGAAGTAAATGTTACTCATTAGTTATAATAATTGTTGTGGATCTTATCTTAATACAAGATATTATCGTGACATTTCTCATTACCATTTCTGTTGTTGATCGTAACTTACGAAGCAACTTATTTGTTTGTACAATCATTTCAATCCAACCTCAAACATTTACTTAATTTAATAAATATATGATTTTATAAATATATCTTGATTGTTTCATAATATAAAACATTAAATGTAACTACTAAAACTTAATTATCTTCTATAATATTTAAGTGATAATAAATTATCATTCATTTTGTTATAAATATGTCTTTTAACTGGTTACATTAATTATGTAAATAAGACTAGAAATATACCCGCGCGCGTTGCAGCGCGAAGTATGTATCAATTGCCCGATTTTTATATACATCAATTTAATCATATGTGTTCAATCAATTAACCTCCTAATGGTTTATTGAATAGTCAATTTCGAAAAATGAAATAAAAGTATTATCTTTATATAATAGAATATATAATATAATTGAATAAAAAATATTCAATATTGGGCTTATTTCGAAGGTATTAACGAGACGATTATGATGGTATAATTTGTTAAAAAAAACGTAATTTTAATATAAATTTTAGTTCATAATATATGATTAGTTAGATTATATGATAAGAGTTTAAAATAGAAAATGAAAAAGTAAAGGACTAAAATAAGATTTAATAACTAACTATGGGGGTATAAAGTGTAAATGTGTAAAGTAATTGTTGAAAAAAAAAAACTGTCAAACTAAGTTATTCTCTTATATATATAGTATAGATAAGTTGCAGTTCATAACATACTTTCCATATCTAGGTAGGTAATTATTTAAACAAAAATTTTATTTAATACGTCAGCAATGATGTAAGAAAGAGAATAATACTAGAAGTTTGAGTCGACATAATTAAATAATAGAGATATTCTATTACCACGTAAGGGATATACACTTTCTATTTCTTAATTTATTAATAAAATGTCAATATATTAAGTTTAAGTAGGGTAATTTGCACTCATTATCATATTAACTCAAACAAATTATACACTAACTAAAAATATAAAAAAAATAAGTTTTAACAGTGACGTGTATAAAAAAAGAAATAGATAAAGACTCATTTAATCCACTCTTTTAAAAGTATTCCGGTTATATTAGTTTTTTTTAACGACAGATAATTCATGCACACCTTTCAACACAAAGTCGACCTGATTAATCCTCAACGAATATAGACCGCTCCGAAATCGGATCTATGGTCAGGGTATCGCCACATGCTTATCCCATAAATCGAACCCGGATAGACATGGATGCCATCCACTATCCCATCCAATGATGTTGTTATCGATCACTAGGCTGCTAATACTATACATTCATTTAGTTATTTAGTTAAGTATATTCAACTTTAGTAATATTAATCAAGTACCTGACATAACATGTAAAACAGAGGCATATTTCCTTTTGAATGCAAACATCAAATTTATTAAGCAAAGTAAGAAACGAAAAGAGGATAAGCTTTTTACAACGGTAAAAATCATCAAAAACAATAGAACGGAAGCTAAACAAAAAAGGCTAAAAGGATTCGTAAGCGTAAGACTGAAATGTTCAATAAGTTGTAACAAGCACATAAAAATTGATAACGACACCGGATATGTTCAATAAGTTGTAACAAACACATGAAAATTGATAATGACACCGGATAAACGAAACAACTAAAAAAGACTACAAACGACAAAAAGTCAAAAGATAATGACTTTTAGAAAATATAAGAATTAATTAATTATAAGATCTATATATCAATTGCTTAACAAAATATAATGTTCTAGAAATATCAACTATGTCGTTACTGTTCACCCTGTTTCCATGTAAATTCCTTCTAGAAGAAAACTTTTATATTTTTAAGATATTAAAAACTTCAAGGAAATTATGTAAAATACTTTTTATAATGAGTTTATTATTTCGTGGGAATATTACTATTTTTAGTCGAATGGTCAAGATCGGCAACAAGGATTGTCCTTTTCGTTATGTCTCTTTACTGATAAATAATTTATCAATCATGTATTTATAAATATAAATACTAAATAGGACTGGAAAGTGAAACCATATTATATATGATTCAAATGTAAAAAATAACAATATACTTCACTTGATTGAAAGACAATTTGTTTATATAGATAAAAGATCATCGAAGCACTAGTAGCTTAATGATTGATAACATTCTTGGAAGGGATCGACGACATTAGATGGCATCCATGTTTACCCGGGTTTGATTCATGGGTGAGCATGTGGTGATACCCTGACCATGGGTCGACTTTTAAGGTCGGTCCATGGTTGTTGAGGATTACGTATTCGGGTGCCCCGTGCCCGTATGGATCCCGGATACCTTGTTGGCTTCGTATCGAGACGTGTACGTTAGTTAGAGGTGCACAAAACCAGTTTTTTAACCGAACCGGTTTTTTAAAAATCGGTTTTTTATTCATCGGTTTTTTCTTAACCGGTTTTTTAAAAAATCGGTTCGGTTCATTACCGGTTTTGGCTTTGGAATTAGCTTATATATAACCGGTTCGGTTTAATAAAAAACCGGTTTGGAAAAAAAACCAGTCAGGAAAGATGGGCTTTTTTTTTGGGTTCTAATGATAAAAGTACATTTATCAAGAAGATATGGGGATGGGGCCCACCACATCATTGAAGAACTGTCCTACAATTGACTACATTCCTCCCCTATAACCCAACGGTCTGAAATATTTTGAAAAGAGCTTGCCTTTTAAAAAACCGGTTTAAAACCGGTTAAAAACCGGTTAAAAACCGGTTCGTATAAAAACCCATTAAAACCGGTTATTGAAACGGTTAAAACCGATCCTGTTTTTTTCTCAACCGGTTACAAAAAAACCAGTTTCAGTTATTTTTTTCGGTTTTCGGTTAATCGGTTTTTTTGTGCACCTCTAACGTCAGTTATCTGCTATTAAAAAATCTAGATAAAAAATCAGGAGTCATTGTAAAACTTTCGGTTAATCGGTTTTTTTGTGCACCTCTAACGTGTAACACCCTAAAAACCAGGGTGAACAAAAACTTTCATTTAATAGAAAGTTGGTGATACAATGTATGCCAAGGCGTGAGCTCATCCCAAAACAGGGGTATATGTAGTGTATAATTACAATGTTTGTACTTAAAGAAAGAATTACAATAACCAACTAGTCTAGATCCTATTAGGAAGAAGACTACAAAAGGGTTATTGTTCTACGGTCAATCTCATGGTCTTAGAAGACCGGTCTCTCCACGTCCCCCATGCTCACTCTACTCCCAAAGCCTACTTGGGAGCGACGTCCCTAGTACCTGAGAGACACATCGACACCAAACAAGTGTTAGGCTAAAGGAGCCTAGTGAGTTGTATAAATGACACTATGCATGTAAAGTATGTTAAGGCATGCAAGATATACAATTTCATACTAACAACGAAAGTAGCATATTAAACCGGTTTATTATTATTATCTTCGGAAACAATGGGCGCGACCCATTTCCACCAACCAATATCCCGACATTATTTACTTCGAAACACCTCGATGTCCCGAATTTAGCATGGCAACATCATCAGAGGCCCGCGCACTTCGGAGCCACCCGAAAGCCGACGACATAGGTACAAACCGCGGACTGTTTGGTGTGGTCATATTGCGTTGGATCGTCCATGTTATTAACATACAAGGCTTTGATACTGAATTTAGCATAGTATCTCGTCCATGTTATTTGCATACAAGACCTCGATACTGAATTTAGCATAGCATCTCGTCCATGTTATTTATATACAAGACCTCGATACTGAATTTAGCGTAACATCTTGTCCATGTTATTTATAAACAAGACCTCGATACTGAATTTAGCATAGCATCTCGTCCATGTTATTTATATACAAGACCTCGATACTGAATTTAGCATAGCATCATCAACGGAGGTATAACTCGAGGGTCTCAAGCCCTTCACATCATTCCATGGCATATTTCAATACAAGTATTTATCATGCGTACGTTCATCACATAGCCATAAGAATATAACTCATGCAGGGTAGTACACAACAAACTATTTCGTGTATACAATTATCCAAGAAAGTACATAATTCAATCAAGGTGATGCGCTCTCAGTTTTAACAAAAAGGGTTTAGCAACTCACCTTGGTATTCTTCACAATCAAATGTGGATTAGATAGCTAGATACGTCACAAGATAGCACCAATACAATCATATCATGGTATGCATAAGTAAAACACCAAAAATGACACTTACGGTCCACAACCAAAGCACTAGTCTAAAGCTAGGCTAGACTATCTCAATTGTCCCCAAAATCTCCCAAACATCACCTATTATAACCCTTAAGGAAAGCCCAAAGCCAAAACTCAAAAAGGATCGCAAACGAAAAACTTCAAAATGGGAACAGGGACTTGCGCGACCTAACCCCGGGACCTCAGGCCGCGGGCTTAGGTCGCGGGGTTTAACAGACCTGCACAATTCCGCGACCAGCTTCAAAAATCTTAACCCAAACTCACCCAAAACTCAATATCGACTCCCAAAACACCCCACGAATGATTATGATCGATCCTATGATGATATAACATGATAAACTAACAACAAAACTCGAAAACACTCCATGGATCGTCGAGATCCATGGTTTTCCCCAAATACAAACCCTAGTTTCCAAGGTTCTCAAAACCCGACTAATACACGAAATCGACACGAAATAAACCATACCTTTCGTTAGGAACTTGATTCCAACGACACTTCACGGATTGATTTCACCTCCTACACTCGATTCTTCCTCCGGATCTCGAATTCTCTTCCAAGCCCTCTATCTCTCTTTTTCTCTCTTTTCTCTCCTCAAAACACCACCCAAACAAATGAAGGGGTGAGGGGTTTTGTAACTAGTTAGTGAGCTAGTTACACTCCACCCCCTTCCTTAACTCGGGTATTTACATTCTCATCCCGAAACTGTTAAATTGAACACTCGACTCGACCTATAACTTGTAATACGAGTTAATAATTAATTTTTGGGAAATGATGCTTATATTTAATCGAATTTCTATTATTCACTTTTATCAACAAGTTTGAGTTCATAAAATTCCGGGTGTTACAATCCTCCCACCTAGATAAAATTTCGTCCTCGAAATTACTCCTTGTCCGAACCACAATTGATAACTTCGTTCAATCATTAGCCAGGATTAGGCGATCATGTTCTCTCCATACCAGTCGGTTAGACTAACACTAGTCTTAATGATGTACTCCAAGAATACACTGATATAACCTTCTAACTTAAGGGTAGTTCATCAAAACATCATAAGTCATTACTTTACACCTATCCGCCGAAACATAACGCTTTTATAAAGATAATATCACTTGAATTAAGCAAACCTGAGCTCTCTGTACAATTTAACCAACCAAGTCGACTAAACTCTATGGTTCAAGGTACCATTCATCATTCGTCTCCTATTAAAGTCGATCACCCGACTAAGAGTCACTCTACTACCAAGGAATGTCTCAACACTCTCACTACCGGTGTCTAGTCGTCGTTATCAATTTTCAAAGAAACTCAAAAATTCTGTCTACTCACCTATGGATACCATAAGGAAGGTAAGTTTCTTCACTTAGCAAATCGCTAATTCCCACTAAATCCATAAATTTCCACATTCGCACTATCATAGCCCTTCTAATTATCCAATCACTTACGCAATTCTAACTTTGCCTTAGGTGACTAATCTTGAATTTCTAAGTACGAATTTTCCCTCAAATCCACCTTGATTTAAACAATACAAGTCCACTACTTATCCCCATTACTACTTGTCATCATTTCCTAAGTTTCATGCTTAGTCTAGCGTATCACGCCATTATGTCCACTACAAATTTCTACTTCACATAACTTAATTATAAGTCACGTCTTCAAAATCACCTTATATTCACAAAAGGTTCCTCATACATGGCAATATCAATACACTGACAACATGCACCGCTCGGTCTACGTATAAAGTCATTGGCATACATCACATAATCACCAAATGTGGTACTACTGATAACATTTTCTCGATCCCTAGGCACGCATGGGGAATATTTACTCATCTATACCCCCAGGGTACTACTAAATTCTTTATTGAACTTTAGAGTCAACGTTATATAGATATATACACTCTTAGCTTTTGTTATCCCTTCAAGATCTTTAAATAGAAGTGAATGCCCTCTTACAATTTTGTCTCTCTCGAACCCAAAGAACCTCAAAACATGGCCACTTAACCCACTTGAACAAGCCTCGTTCTAAACGGTTCGCTACGATCTCTTAGGAATACGCTTCAATCAACCTATAGGATTCTCTTGTATGGGTCAGTGCGCACATCATGCATTCACTTACGTGGCGCTAACCAATCCTTCCTACGTGGATCTGTCCACATCTCAATGGACTCTTACTAGTCATTAACAAGCTTCTTTCTAGATACGGTCTCTCATCGGACCACTCTTTTCCATAGCCGTTGGCCATAAGGTGTTCCTCAACAACACCCTCGTAAAGGAGGTATGAAACTTAATCCCTACGTAGTCCAGTTTTGATTCACTTCGAGCACAAACACAATTCCGCTCACACTTTCTAAGTGTTGCTCCACTATGTATCAGCATGCTCCTAAAAGCTATCAATCAGTTAGTTTATCCTAACACATTAACAGGATAATATGCAATTGGTTCGCACATGGGTATTAACCCTCAAGTAATTCGTACGTGCATGGCATTCAAAGATTTCAAAATCGAGCAATGACAACTCAAATACCAAAAACACACAATCACACACAAGGTCTACATGTATCTCACACAAAAGACTTGGTGACAATGGACGTGATCCGTATTAATCGGAAGCACATAGCACATAAGTGTCCCTGCTCATATAGAGCTGCGTACAATTTCCTTACGCTATAGGTGTTCAATCTTTAACTAGTGACACCTCAGGTTCACTTTCTGACTAGTGAGGTTTCGTGTTCACTTTTTGACTAGTGACCCACGCACTCATCTTAGAACTCAAAACTCGTAACCGAGCCATTCAAAATCAAAGCTCACAACCGGGCTATCTTAGTAGGCGGGACTTGTTCCCAAAGTCCTAAAGTCGAAACCGAGCATAAGCTCTAGACTCAATTTACCCAAAGTTTGATCTTCTGAAAATAATTTTATCTTGTTTATCCCGTTAGTGTGGACGTAACTCACGAAGTCGTTTTGACCTAAAAGCTCAACACAGTTTAACAAAACAGTTATCTGAGTGGGTCTACACTTTTATAAATCTCATATACAAGCATTTTACAAAATCCAGTAGATAAACGCACCCGGTAATAAAACACAACAAATCGTTTAATTTGAAGAAAACTTTATGAAAACGCACATGTCTTGGAAGGATATCATTTTGGCACACAAGAAGGATCTTGTCCTATCCACACAACCATTTCATCCCGACATCCTATATAGTCGAAGTTTGCAATGTCATCTAGCACACACAACTTCTATTAGTTCATCTGAACCATCTCGCATTGAAATAGAAGTCATCTAACGAACTCCTCTATCCCGAACCCAAGACATCTTGTGATTTTCGATAGTACTCTCATGAAGGCCTCACAGAACTTAATCCTTCATAATCTAATACTGATTCTGATCGAGTTTAGACTCGACTCCGTCCATTCTTTTCTAAGTGTTACCCTCACTATCCAATAGTATATAGGGATTACTTCCGCAACATCAATACACCGTATTCTACTCGATAGAGCCTTATCCTCCTTTAGTATCATATTTTCATGACCTTCCTCTAAGTTTATAACTTAGTCCTTTTAATGACAATAATTCCTATTGCATAAGTCAAGTATTTATCCCAAAGGGCCTCGTGACCTCTATCATTATGTTCCCACGTTCATCCGATAACAATCATTCACATGCCAATTTCTAGCTTACATAAACACTCATGTAATTTAAGGTGATGAGTCAATAAGTGAATAATTTATAGATAGATCCTCACAACATGCATACTAAAATCGTCGTAACTAGACCGCATAAATCTTAAGTATGCATAATTCTAGTTTACCCTCAACTTAGAGTTTCCACACTTTCTATCCAACATATAATTCACTTAGAACAATCTGATACCAACTTGTAACACCCTAAAAATCAGGGTGAACAAAAACTTTCATTTAATAGAAAGTTGGTGATACAATGTACGCCAAGGCGTGAGCTCATCCCAAAACAGGGGTATATGTAGTGTATAATTACAATGTGTTGGGTGCAAAATCGGATTGTATCCGAGATCACAAGTTGGTGCTCAAAGTGAAGACAAAGACAAAGTCAAAGTGGTCAAAGAAGTCAAAGCTTGCTTTGTTTGTTTACTTGCTTTATATGTACTTTGTAATAGTTTTACTTTCTTAGGGTAGATTGTGTAATTGTTCAATAGTGTAAGGGTTTAGATGTTTGGGTATAAATACCCAAAGTTAGTTCTTTTGGAAGTGAATCATGCATACGTGCAAAATTGTAAAGTGAGATTGAATTGAGAGTGTTTGAGAGCTTTAGTGTGTGTGTTCTTGGTGTAAATAGTGTGTGTAAACTTTTCATCCAAGAATCAATGACATATGGCTTCTCAATTCATTCTCTAGTTGTTGCATGTTGATTAGAACTTGAATCTGGAACAACAAGTGGTATCAGAGCTGGAAATTCGTTGAAATTGGTATGATTTCTTAAGCTTTTTGTGTGTTTTTTCGAAAATGGTTTTTTGAGGTTTGATGTTCTTCATTTGATCATTGTTTGCATGTGAATTTGATTGTGTATGGTTGAAATGATGTTTTACTGTGTTTGTGAGTGATTTTGAGTCAAAATTTGGTGTTTTGAGCAGTAATTTTTGAGTTTTTTTACCTTCTGCTCGGTTTTTCCTCGGTTTTCCGAACTGGTGTTCATATTTTCCGAATCGGATATTCATAAATTCCGAATCGGAAAATACAAATTTTCCGTATCGGATTTTCGAAATTTTCCGAATCGGAATTTTTTTTAGACTCGAATTGTTGTTTAGATCTGATCTTACTCGTTTTCCGACTTGGTATTAATCAAATTCCGATTCGGAAAACACCATTTCCCGATTCGGAATTTGACCAAATACCAACTCGAAATTTTTCTCGGAACTCTGTCACTTTTGTTTTTCCGATTCGGAAAACTACATTTTCCGATTCGGAAAATTGAAAAATCCGAATCGGAATAAATTGTTTTCCGAATCGGATTAGTTTAAAAAAAAGTCTGGAAGAGTTTTTCGGGCGTTTTTTCACGTAAACTTTTTTAGACTTCTTATCTGATTCTACGATGAAAAAGTTCAGTCGTTTTTAAGGTCATTTTTTCCCGAAAAATGCCGGTTTTTCCGAGATTTTGGTGATTTCCGAGAGGTTGCATTTTTGGACTAAGATTTCAGTTTCGCAGTCAAAATCAACTTTCAAATTTTTGAAAAATATTTTTTCTCGGGATTTCACTATTCACCGGTTGACTTTTTAGTTGACTTTTTGACTTTTATCACTAACATTTACCTTGATCAAAAGAAGTGTTCAGATTAGTTACAGATCCTCAGATTTGCATACCTCCAGAAGTTCAGAAGAAATCTATCAATTTCAGTGAAATTTTCGATCATTTTCAAGTTCCGTGAAGATGTCTAGAGATCTATTGAGTGTGGGTTCAAAGTCGAAGCCTCCGGTACTTCAGATTGGCGAATATCCTCAATGGCGAGTGAGGATGATTCAATTTCTCAACAACATCGATAAGACACTTATGGTGAGCATCCAAGAAGGTCCGATAAAGCCGTACATTGATATTCCGGGTACACCCGAGACTGCCACTTCTCCCGCAATTGAACCAAGATGTGTGTTCAAACTCTTCCGGCATTACAATGAGCTCGAAAAGATTAGAGCTGAACTTGATGATAAAGCTCTTACTTTCCTCACGATGGCGATTCCAAACGATTTGTTTAATCGTGTGGATAGTAGAAATACGGCAAAAGAGTTGTGGGATGAGTTGGAAAAACAGTTTCAAGGGACGGAAAGATCAATACAAGCGAAGTTAAACCAAGCGATCGGAGCTTATGAAGGCTTTAAGGCTTTAGAGGGAGAAACACTTGCTGATTCTTACAGTCGGTTCAACATCATTTTGAATGATCTGAGGAGAAATGGAATGCAAAAGTCTACTTCCGAGATCAACTTCAAGTTCTTGAAAAATCTCAATCCCGAATGGGATCACTACTCAGTTAATCTTCAAATGAACAAGAACTTGGCGGAAGAAGACCTACATGATCTATATTCCATTCTTAGTCAACATGAAGTGAAGGTCAAAGATATTGTGACCAAACAGAAGAGCATTACTGATTCTTTGGCTCTTCTTACTGAAAAGAGTAAGAGTGTTCTCTCGAGTAGTTCAAAGAAGAAAAGTCATTCAAAGGCCTTAGTCACCGAGTTGTCTGATTCTGATTCGGAAACCGTTGAGGATGATAGTTCTGAATCTGATGTTGATTTGAAGCGAGTTGCTGATAAGCTTGCTCTTTTGTCTAGTTCCATCCATAAAAGGTATGGGAAGAAGAAGTTTTATTCTAAACCCAAGTTCGAGAACTACAAAAGAGACAAGTACAAGCCAAAGGAATATGAGAAAAGGCCGGAGAGGAAGACTTATGAAAAAGACAAGACAGATGAGAAAGGAAATGTATGTTTCAATTGTGGCAAACCAGGCCATTTTGTCAAAGATTGTAGAGCGTCGAAAGTTAGGGATTTTGACTATTATACTAAGAAGGCTCAACTTGCTAAACGCAAGAGTGAAGGTAAAGTTTTGATGGCAGAAGAGGAATGTTGGTATGATGATACTTCTGATGATGAGGACTCTGCTCATTTCACACAAGTTCACTACAATCTCATGGCAAGTGTGGAAGAAACCATCAACCTTCACAAAGAGACCGAAGAAACAAATGAGGTAAGTCAAACTCCTTCTGACTCGGATTTGTCTGATAATGATGAATGCTCTTTAGAAGAACAATTTTTAATTTTAAAAACTGAATTTGATGACTTGAAGGAAAAGATTAAGTTCGAAAGAGCTCGAGTCATTGAATTCAGTAATGAATGTGAGTTATATAAATCTTTAGCTGATGATCGTGAGCTTGAAAAGGCTGAGATTAGGAAAGAGAAAGCCAAACTAGAATCTCAAATTTCTGAGATGAAGAGTGCTTTAGTAAATTTGGAGTCTGAAAAAGCTGAATATATGATCAAATATGAAGTTTGTTTTCAAGATAGATCCGAGGCTTATGCCAAAATCAAACAGTTGGAGGACCTTAATATCAAAAGAGGTCAGACTCAATAGACGCTTAAGCTTTTGACAAATAATCTTAAGGATACTAGATTTTACAATCCGAAAATGGGGTTAGGTTTACCTGAAATTGATGTTTTAAAGAAAGCCCCTAAAGGTCTTTATCAGTTTGATAACTTAAGTTTTCCAAAAATATATGAGACCTTTGTGAAATCTGGTAGTTCCTTATCTGATTCCTCCGATAAAGGTAAAGAAAAAGTTGTTGATGACTCAAGTGATAGTTTTTCAGATTCAAAGCCAAAGAGAAAGAATAACTTTGATTTCACATGTGATTTTAAATATGATGATTTAAATCAAAGTTATAAAACAAGAAAACCCGAGTTTTCTCATACTCAGTGTGTTTCTTTGTATTCTCAAGATGTAAAGTCTTTTTCAAATGAATCTGAAAAGCTTAGTAACGATATTGAAAATGAGTCAAAGACTACTGATTCTACTCCTAAATATGAAGATAAGACAAGTGAACTTGAAAAAGAAACAGATTGTGAAAATCTTTCTGAGTTTATTCAAGTTAATAATCTTTCAGAAAATAAAAGCGTTTCTGATTATGAGTCTGATTCTGATTCTGATGAGACCAAACCATGTTTTGATTCTGATAATGATGATGATATCGAAAAGGGTTTTGAAGAAGAAAAGATAAATTTTATTTCAAACCCCATGTTTGAGTCTCAAGAAACTCCACCTTGTTTTGATCAAAGTATTAAGCCTGAAGTGACTGAGTTAATTACATATGCTGTTATTGACAAAGATGGATATCTTGTGTACAAAAGTTTAGATAGTATGGTTGAAGGAGATATCCTTAAATCAGAACTCAAACTACCAGATGTGGAATTTGGTGCTGTTTTTGAAAAACCAAAGTCGAGTACACAAGATAAACCAAATGTTGTAAATGTTTCAAGTAATAGTGGAATTTCCAAAGATGAGAAATCCTCGTGTACTTTGTCAAAGTCTAAAACTTGTTCAATTAATTTTGATGCAAGTACTTTTGAGGTAGGAAGTACTTCTTGTGCTACACTTGAAACATCTTCTAAAACTTCATGTGATGTATGTTCAGTTCCTAAGACACCTATTAACTCTAGTTCTTCTGATTCTACAGATTTAAAAAGTTTTAAACGACATGGCCTAGGGAGGAAGAAGAAAGATTCAAAGAAGAAAAAGCATTTTGCTACAAATGAGAGTTTTGTTAAAAAGTCATCTTTTGACGATGCAAATAAATGTAATCTGAATGTTAGATTCAATAAGTGTCAAAACTCATTTGAGTCTGCCTTAATGTTTTTTGCTATGCAACGTTTGCATTGTACTCATTGTGGTGATAATTCTTTTTCTTTGAACTCTAGGGATGTTAAAACGAAGAGATCTAGTGGTGTTTCTCATGATAAATCTCGTGCTTACTCGTTTGATCATCGTGCTAAAGTGTTTAGTGTTAAAACGAAAAATCTTTCAAAAACAAAAGATAAATCAGTTGATGTGAAATTTGTGTGCAAATGGATTCCTAAAGATTTATTGAATGCACAAATTTCAAAGTCTGGTATAAACTGTAAGATCTTAGGTTCATCTTCTGATTTGTTAAAAATGTATGAGACTAACAAGAAAGGACCCATTTGGATATGGGTTCCCAAGATGAACTAACATGTTTCTACAGGCCAAGCATATCTGGTATGTCGATTCCGGTTTGTTCAAGACATATGACTGGCTACAAGGAGTTGTTGCACAATTATGTGGAACGACCAGGAGGAACAGTTAGTTTTGGGAATAAGACGACTGGTGTCATCAAAGGTTACGACATTCTTACAAATGGTAAGGTATCCATAAAGAACGTACTTTATGTTGAGGGGTTAAGTCATAATCTTTTTAGTGCAAGTCAGTTTTGTGATGGTTATAACATTGTTTTATTTTCCATCATTAACTGCCTTATCATTAATAGTGATGGTGTTGAGATTTTTGAAGGGAGAAGGTTTTACAATCTCTATGTGGTTGACTTTCCGGTGATAGATTCATCGAAACCAGTTTGTTTGTTTACAAAGGCAACAAAAGGCGAAAGTTGGCTATGGCATAGAAGATTTTCTCATCAGAATTTCTCAGATATTAGTAAACTAGCTAATGGTGGATTGGTGAAAGGTCTTCCAAAGTTGACATTTGATAGAGATTCTTTATGTCCGGCTTGTCAAATGGGAAAGATGAAGAGAAGTTCTCACAAGTCAAAGACAGAATCTTCGTGTCAATCACCACTCGAAATGATCCACATGGACTTATGCGGACCGATGAGAATTCAATCAATTAGTGGAAAGAAGTACATTCTGGTTATGGTTGATGAATACTCACGGTACACGTGGCTAGAATTTCTGAGAATGAAATCTGAAGCTCCCGAGTTGATCATAAAGTTCATTAAGAGGATCCAAGTTCTTTTGCAACTTCCAGTTCGAAAGATTAGGAGTGATAATGGCACTGAATTTAAGAATGCTACTTTAGATGCTTATCTAACATCTGTTGGTATTTCTCATAATTTTTCAGGTGCTTATACTCCACAACAAAATGGGGTTGTAGAAAGAAGAAACCGAACCTTAGTTGAAGCGGCACGAACGATGCTAGCTTACTCCGGATTACCTCTTACCTTTTGGCCCGAAGCTGTTTCAACAGCCTGTTTTACATAGAATCGAACCATCATCACTAAGCGCTTCAAGAAAACTCCTTATCATATAATCAACCGTAGAGTTCCTAATGTGAAATTTTTTCATGTTTTTGGTTGTAGGTTTTACATTCTTAACAACCGTGATAATCTTGGTAAGTTTGACAAGAAAGCCGACGAGGGATACTTTCTTGGTTATTCGCTAACGTCGAAGACTTTCCGCGTCTACAACCAAAGAACCAAGATGGTTATGGAAACCGTTTATGTCACCTTTGATGAAACCGTGTCGATGACTTCTGAACATAGCAGTTCAGAACTCGGAATTCATAGTCAAGCTTCTACTACGACTTCTGATTCTATTACTGATCCAAATAGTTTAGAACTCGATTTACTGTTTATGGATGCTTTTCTGGATATTTGTGCAGATAATGAAGATCTCATTCTTTCCAGAAATCCAAGAGTTGATATTCACGATGTCCCAGAACCTTCAAGCGTAAATGATTCCGGACCATCGGAGAATATTTGTTCTACATCTAACTCTGATCAGGCTATACCAGTTCCAAGTGTTGAGCAATCAGAGTTAACCCCCGATGATCAATCAGAGATTCCTGCAATCATTGATGAAAATGATAGTCAGAACAATCTAGATGATCTTGCAATTCTTCCTGCTCAGTTGAAATGGACAAGAGCACATCCACTCTACAATGTGATTGGTGATGTCAATGATGGTGTTAAAACGCGATCTGCATCTGCAAATTACTGCCTATACAAAAGTTTCTTGAGCGTAATTGAACCAAAGAATGTCTCTCAAGCATTAGAAGATTCTGATTGGCTTTTACCAATGCAAGAAGAGCTTTTACAATTCAAAAGAAACAAAGTGTATCGCTTGGTTCCGAGACCGCAAGATAAATCAATCATTAAAACCAAGTGGATCTTCAGAAATAAGAAAGATGAATCCGGTTTGATTGTCAGAAACAAAGCGCGATTGGTTGCTAAAGGTTATTCTCAACAAGATGGTATTGACTACGATGAGACTTTTGCACCGGTAGCGAGGATCGAGGCAATTCGAATCTTTCTGGCCTATGCAGCTCACAAAAAACATCAAGGTATTTCAAATGGATGTCAAATCTACGTTCTTGAATGGAGTCTTGCATGAGGAGGTTTATATAGAGCAACCTGAAGGGTTCGTCGATCTAGATTATCCTGATCATGTATGCATCTTGGACAAAGCATTGTATGGCTTAAAACAAGCTCCAAGAGCATGGTATGAAACTCTGACTAATCATCTCTTATCCAAAGGATTCAAACGAGGTACGATCGATACTACTCTTTTTCTGAAGAAAGAAGGTGATGACTTGCTTTTAGTTCAAATTTATGTTGACGACATTATTTTTAGTTCTACTAATCCAGAGTTGTGTACAAAGTTTTCTAAAATCATGGAGACCGAGTTTGAAATGAGCATGATGGGTGAATTGAATTTCTTTTTAGGAATTCAAGTCAAACAAAACCCTGATGGCATCTTTATAAATCAGTCAAAGTATATTAAAGATATGTTGAAAAAGTTTAACATGACTGATTGTTCTCCAATTAAAACACCAATGCCAACTGGAAATCTTTTGCGTCCTGATTTAGCCGGTAAATCTATTGATCAAAAGATTTACAGAAGCATGATTGGTTCTCTTTTGTACCTCACTGCGACTAAACCGGACATTATGTTCGCGACTTGTTTTTGTGCTAGGTTTCAAGCTAATCCTAAAGAGTCACACCTTGCGGCAGTTAAAAGGATCTTACGGTATCTCAAAGGCACTCCCGAGATGGGTCTTTGGTATCCGAAAGATTCTAGTTTTGAGCTAATATCTTTTACAGATTCAGATTATGGTGGTTGTAAATTGGATAGGAAAAGCACTTCTGGATCGTGTCAGTTTTTAGGTGATAAACTTGTTAGTTGGACTTCGAAAAAGCAAAATTGCGTCTCAACTTCTACGGCCGAAGCAAAATATGTGGCCGCCGCAAGTTGTTGTTCGCAAGTGCTTTGGATGAAGACACAACTACTAGACTATGGTTACAAGTTGAAGAGAGTCCCTATCTACTGTGATTCGGAAAGCGCCATTGCGATAACGTCAAATCCGGTTCAGCATTCCAAGACCAAACACATCGACATTCGTTATCATTTTATCAAAGATAATGTGGAGAAAGGTAATATCGAAATGTTCTTTGTTCAAACAGATTACCAACTTGCTGACCTTTTCACTAAACCTTTAGATGAAAAGCGTTTTAACTTTTTGGTTAGCAAGCTTGGCATGCTTAGTCCAACTTAAATATGTTTCGCATCTTAATTTAAGGGGGAGTTGCTTAATTATTCTGGATTGGATACTATCTGACTGACATCTAAGGATTCATTTTCAATGAATACCAATTTCTTCTTTGTTTTGCAGATTATCCATTTGAGGGGGATTTCTTAAACGAGATATCATTTTTAGGGTGAGAGTTCCAATAAGCTATAATGCTTACATATCTGAAAGACGAACAACTTTCAGGTATGAAAAATCTTTTTAAATGTTCAAACTCACTTCTCGATTCTCAAATGATTTTTTCGAATTAGAAGTGTGATTTTCCATGTTTTCATATCATGATGAATTGACGGATATTTTCTAACCGTGTGTTTCCAAAGATTAATACTTGCATATTATCTTTTCATATACTTTTCAAGTATTCATACACACCGGTTTAGCTTCTTTTGACTTAGTTATTACCACATCTCTATATGTTCATACTTTTCGGTGGTAATACACTCGTTTGCTATCTCCTATTTGTATTTCATCTTTCATTTGATCAGATACGTTTTTCAATACTATATCTATATCTTGTTTGTATAGATAATCATTCGTTTGGTGAACCATAGTTTTTCAAAAACATATCTCACCTCATATGATGAATCAGTTTTCTCAAACAAGGTTATATCATTCATGTTCTTCATTTCATATACTTGTTTGACGAAATTCTTATGCTCCTATATTGTTCATATATATATATATATATATATGTGTTCGAGCATGCTTCATTTTGGCTCATTGATTCACCCGTTGAATCATTGTACTTTCATGTTTAGGAAACTTATTTCATGGGATGTGTGAGCTTAACAGAACTTCTATGGATTTCCAGAACCGGCAATCTGAAAGGATTATGTGCAAGACAGTAACAGGTTTACCGTGTCCAATGTTATAAGGCACTAGTGGGTCACACTGCTACACACCCGAATAGAGATCAATTGGATTTACCAGTTGTGTGGAATTAATTAATTGGTATAATTAATTAATTAAGAGAGAAAAATAAATAGTAGATAAAGTCTATTTATTTATGGATATATATTAATAGTAAATTAATATATGGAAAGGTTTAATTAAAGCCTATCGGGCTTAATAATTAAACGGGCTTTTTCTATTAGGACATTACCATATTTACTAATATAAATATATGGTAAACCTAATAGGTTTTCTCATTGCAATCTCATTAGTAACTTAGAGAAAAAGAAAAGCCAAACTCTCTCTCTCTCTCTTCCAAATCGTCCCACACACACACTCAACCAGTTTTTCGGTTTTTCGAGTTTTTGGGTAATCCTAAGGCGGTCTAGCAGCGGTTCTCGTGGTGGTGCAGTAGCGGTGTATTCCCCGTTAGCTTTCCGAAAACCGTTTTTGAATCCTATAAGGTATCATTCTAAACTTCCTTATGATTGTATCTAAACCTGTTTGGGATGGATCTTCTGGTTTGGGAATTCTTTTTATTCCGCTGTGCATATTTAGTTTTTTGTCTGCAATTCCCAACAGTGGTATCAGAGCCACTTCCTAAACGTTTAGATCAGGAATGTTTACTTGTGATAAACTATTTATCGTTATTTGGATTATGTTTTGTTAAAAATTCGATTTTTTATCTGTTTGTTTTAAAATTGGATTTATATCGTTATTCACACAAAACCACGATCGTCGATGGTGGAATCGCGGCCGTTTGCCGATCGAAACCACCATCCGAACGCCGGCCACCACGAACGGTGGCAGCGGCGTTGGACCGATCGAGAGCGGGCGACGGTTGCGGTGGCGCTAGCCATCGTGGCCGTTCGCTGGGTTGTAGGCGGTGGTGGCGGCGGCTGTCGCCGTCGTCGCCAGACGAACCGCGCACCACCAACCGCCGGTTGCCTTGTGGCCTCGCCGGGCGGTGGCGGTGGTTGTTTTTGTTTATCGCCGCACCACCGAGGATGGTGGTGGTGGCGTTGCTGTTGCTTAACGGCGGCGACCGAAGGGGAGAGGGTGGCGGCGGCTATGGCTGTCGTCGCCGGACCAGCCGTGAACCACCAGGCCACCCGCCGGCTACCCTAAGGCCGAGCCAAGGCGGGGTGGTGGCTGATTGTTTCCGCGATCGCAAGCCGCACCACCAAACGGTGGTGGCGGCGTTTGTTGTTGTTGACGATACCGCCAGCCACGGCGGCGATGGCAGCCGTCGCTGCTGTTGTCGTCGATCGGCATAGCGGCGGCGGCGGTGGTGACCTTGGTTGCCGCTATCGTCGCCGGTGTGGTTTCGGGTAGATCGCCGACGATCGATGGCGACGGTGGCTCTGGCTTCGTTGTCATCGATTACCGGTAGTAACGATAAGTGACCGTTCGTTGCTATTATTGCTATAGGTGGAGGAAACGGATAGGTTTTCGTGTGGATAGGGTTGTTTTAACCAGATAGGCTAAAACTTCGGATAAGATTAATTTTACATTTTTAAAATTAATTTTAGATAATTATAAAACCAGTTGTGTTTTATGTTTTTGTTTATCGTAACTGCTTTAGTTTATTTAAATTATTAGTTGCGAGTGTCATAGCCAAGCCCCAGACCTATGGTTGTGTTTTATTTTATTTATCTCTGTTTTGGTTAGGGAGGCCTGCGTGCCATTTACAACCCTTTTTATTGTAATTTTTATTTATGTATTGTTACACCGAAGACGGAGAAAACCATAGAGAGGAACTTTGGAGACACAACCGAGGATGTCGGAGCCAGTTGGAGCATTCTACCTTCATGCCTTGTGCGTTGCTTGTCACTTAGGTTAAAGACCGTCAGTTTAGTGTTGGCTCACTTAACTGACAATAGTTTAGGGGCAAAAGCTATGACACAATGTTTTACGTTTTTTATATAATTGCGTGGTTTGATTTAATTGCGTGGTTGTGATAAAACGTAGTTTCTAAAATCTAATGAGATTGTTTTATAAAAACCTAGAGGTTCGATTACAGAGTGTTTTTCGAATCAGTTTTAAAATTAAGGTTTTTGAAAAACTGGCTAAAAACCCCTTAGGTTTAAAAATCTTAGATCACGTGAGTGCGACCCACTTTGAGACCCTTTTGGCGTAAGGTACGCGGGTGTTGGAAGTGAACAAGCCATGGACATCCGCGTTCAAACCCCAAGTTGAAAGGGGTGTGACAAGTACACCCAGTCTCAAGTGGTGCGATCTATTTTGGTTTTTGTAACAATTTACCGTGTCGTATCGGGCCAAAGCGCACTAGAGGGACTAAATATGCACGAATGTAATATTCGATGTCCCGACGTTTTAGAAGTCGTATTTTCGTTTAAAATGCGATTGGTATGAGTGGTTACCTACCAGAAATAGCATGGGTCGGTTTGTGTGATCAAGCCGCCTACCGACACATGTGAAATATGGGTTCTAGTCTAATGAACTTATTTTTCTAAGGGTAAATAAATTTATTAGAAGTTTTATAATCAATAAACTAAATCGGAATTTATTCTTTATGTAGATGTCTTATACTACCGTTCCGTTTTATTCACCTGAGGAATCACTTCGCCTAATTATGGGCAAGTGGAAGCTTACGGGCCAAAACTATCCAGTTTGGAAGTTGCATTTTGATAATGTCTTGCGCGGCCAGGATAAGCTTTATGTGATCAATAAACCACTGTCACGACCTAAGAGCAATGCCCCTGAAAAGGAATTTGCTGAGTACTTTAGATTTATGGCTGATGAATCTGACGTGATGTCTATTCTGTCTTTCTCTGCTTCGCCCGAGTTCACGGTCGATCTCAGAGTTAAGTTCTGCCATGAGGTCGTAAAGGGTATAGAAAACCAGATTGGCTTCTATAAGAATTGTGGCAAGTATTTGATCATGAAAGAAATCTTTTCACTGAAGATGAAAAGAGGCCAATCAGTTAAAGATCATCTCCTGGAGATAAGGAGACTCTTTAAGTGTTTGTCACGACTTGGATACAAGATGACTCAGGAGGAGCTTGTGTATCTGATGTGGTTCTCACTCCCGAAGGAGATTCGTGTCACAGCTAGTGGATACATGGGAGAACCCAGGATGGACGTGGCAAAGGTTCATGAGGATATTTTGGACAGTTTAGAGCCAAAGGAAGCAAGTGCTGATCTCATGGACACTACTGATTGGATTGATGAGCTGGGAGATATAAGTTGCCCAGAATGTGGTAGCCAAGATATCTGTGTCCACTCATTCAACGTTGACCAGATGGACATCGGTCTATCTGATGCGCCAGGTATCTTTATGATAGATTGTTTGATCACTTCTTATGAATCATGGGTACTTGATACAGGAAGTGGTAACCACATTTGTAATCATTTACAGGGATTCACTAGAAGGGAGACCTTGAGGAAGGATCGTTCGAACCTACGAGTCGGTGAAGGCACGATGCTTGTAGCTGAAGCCGTAGGATCCTACAATCTTAGTTTGCCCTCGGGTCTAGTTTTGGAACTCGATAATTGTTATTATGTTCCTAAGATGATCAAAAATGTTCTTTCTTTTGATTTGTTGATAGACCAAGGATTTTATTATAAATATGATTATAAAATGATTTCTTGCTTTAAAAATGACATGTTTTATTTCAAAGCAACTCATTCGAATGCTCTATACATATTGAATCTCCAAGAAAGTAATAACGAAATCTATCATATAAGTAAAAGATCCAAAGACATCGAGGATCAAACTTACCTCTGGCATTGTCGGCTTGGACATATAAACAAGAAACGCGTAGAACTACTCCAGAAAGGAGGACTTCTAGGGACTTTCGATTTTAAGCCCTTTAGTAATTGCGAATCCTGTTTGTCGGGCAAAATGACAAAGCATCCTTTCAACAAAGACAATGAAAGGGCCAATGACTTGTTGGAGATCATACACACTGATGTGTGTGGGCCTTTCAGTCACGAGGCAAGAGGAGGATACCGGTACTTCATTACCTTTACTGACGATTTCAGTAGGTATGGGTATGTCTACCTGATACGATATAAGTCTGAAGCTTTCGAGAAATTCAAAGAGTTTCAGAGTGAAGTACAGAATCAACTTGACAGGAAGATCAAGTTCTTGAGGTCAGACCGTGGTGGAGAATATCTTAGCCTGGAATTTGACAGTCATTTGAGAGAGTGTGGGATTGTTTCACAACTCACCCCTCCGTATACACCACAGATGAATGGTGTGTCAGAAAGGAGGAATCGTACACTGCTTGACATGGTACGATCAATGATGTGTCGTTCCACGTTACCAGTATCATTCTGGGGACACGCGCTCGAAACAGCAGCAAACATACTGAACAATGTGCCAACTAAATCGGTAGAAAAGACTCCATACGAACTATGGACAGGCAAGAAGCCTAAGTTGTCTTTTCTGAAGATTTGGGGTTGCGAGGTATACGTTAAGCGTACAACCTCGGAGAAACTCAAACCCAAATCAGATAAGTGGGAGTCTGAAAGGATTATGTGCAAGACAGTAACAGGTTTACCGTGTCCAATGTTATAAGGCACTAGTGGGTCACACTGCTACACACCCGAATAGAGATCAATTGGATTTACCAGTTGTGTGGAATTAATTAATTGGTATAATTAATTAATTAAGAGAGAAAAATAAATAGTAGATAAAGTCTATTTATTTATGGATATATATTAATAGTAAATTAATATATGGAAAGGTTTAATTAAAGCCTATCGGGCTTAATAATTAAACGGGCTTTTTCTATTAGGACATTACCATATTTACTAATATAAATATATGGTAAACCTAATAGGTTTTCTCATTGCAATCTCATTAGTAACTTAGAGAAAAAGAAAAGCCAAACTCTCTCTCTCTCTCTCTCCCAAATCGTCCCACACACACACTCAACCAGTTTTTCGGTTTTTCAAGTTTTTGGGTAATCCTAAGGCGGTCTAGCAGCGGTTCTCGTGGTGGTGCAGTAGCGGTGTATTCCCCGTTAGCTTTCCGGAAACCGTTTTTGAATCCTATAAGGTATCATTCTAAACTTCCTTATGATTGTATCTAAACCTGTTTGGGATGGATCTTCTGGTTTGGGAATTCTTTTTATTCCGCTGTGCATATTTAGTTTTTGTCTGCAATTCCCAACACAATCCTACCCAAGAAGTTATCCTTGAGAAATGAGTGAGGGGTCTCCATCAAAGAGTGGGGGAGATAACTCAGGTAGTCGAGTTATTCTCATAGTGATTGAGCGAAAAAATGTGATATGAGAGTTTGGTTAGACGTGAGGATGCTTAAAAGAATTGGAGGGTGTGAGAACAGAGTTAAAAGAAACATAAAACTCTGCACCAACCTTTTCTAAGTCGGGCAACCACATAATCTATTGGTTCACATTCTTTGGTGACCGATATTGAAACAAGGCAAAGCTCAATGCCGACTCTCGTTTTTACCCCACTAGCTACTCATTTTCTTCTTAACAAGGAGATGTTTCATTTCATCACGGGGACGCAGCACATAATCTATCAGGTTTTCATTTGGAAAATCGATATTGAAACAGAAGGAAGCTGCCCTGCCTTCGAACTTCATTTCTACACATCGAGTCGTGAAATATTTTCACATTTTGAGCCTTATGAAAGCACTTGATGCTTATTTTCTTTCATCACAAATACACACAAGGAATTTGTTTCTTTGTCGGAACGTTCATAGTGATACTTCTAGTATTTGCGATGATTGAACGGAAGCCCTGGGGAGTGATCATCAATAAAGCTCTTTATATAGTGCATTTGTTGTACTGAGTTTCTTTGTGCTTCTCACAGGCATTCCAACTGATTCATGTGTTGTTTCAGGATTTTCCCACTTAAATCTGAATTTGAAAAGATTCGGATTACTTTATGGAATTGACGGTATTTCTTTGGAGGAAAAAGGGGAATTCTGGAGTAACAAGGTGGAGATGGTTATGTGAGATGGTTTTTGATATCGATGGTGGTTCTTTCATATGTTTGTCTACTACGAGATGATTTATCTGATCATACATTTCTAGAGTTTTGATGATTATTTCATATTTCATCAAAAAGGGGGAGATGGTTTAGAAATGTAAAGTCGAGAAATGTTTTTTGAAGATATTTTGGGAAGATGGTTCCGAAATGTCAAATCAAGGAGAAGAATACGAGATATGACGAGCGACGATTGGTTTTGAGGTGATCAATTTCAAAGTTTGACGATTATTTAAAGATATCTCGTTCGTTAAAGCTTCTTGTTCAAAGTTTGTTAAAGCTTCATGAAGATTTGGATGATTCTTGAAGATTATTACAGAAGCTTATTGTTCAAGAAAGCTTATTGTTGATGTTCAAAGTGTTGATGCTTTCTTGAAGACGTTTGCCTAATTCTTTTTGTGATCTCGAATCCAAAGGGGGAGATTGTTGGGTGCAAAATTGGATTGTATCCGAGATCACAAGTTGGTGCTCAAAGTGAAGACAAAGGCAAAGTCAAAGTGGTCAAAGAAGTCAAAGCTTGCTTTGTTTGTTTACTTGCTTTATATGTACTTTGTAATAGTTTTTCTTTCTTAGGGTAGATTGTGTAATTGTTCAATAGTGTAAGGGTTTAGATGTTTGGGTATAAATACCCAAAGTTAGTTCTTTTGGAAGTGAATCATGCATACGTGCAAAATTGTAAAGTGAGATTGAATTGAGAGTGTTTGAGAGCTTTAGTGTGTGTGTTCTTGGTGTAAATAGTGTGTGTAAACTTTTCATCCAAGAATCAATGACATATGGCTTCTCAATTCATTCTCTAGTTGTTGCATGTTGATTAGAACTTGAATCTGGAACAACACAATGTTTGTACTTAAAGAAAGAATTACAATAACCAACTAGTCTAGATCCTATTAGGAAGAAGACTACAAAGGGGTTATTGTTCTACGGTCAATCTCACGGTCTTAGAAGACCGGTCTCTCCATATCCCCTATGCTAGCTCTACCCCCGAAGCCTACTTGGGAGCGACGTCCCTAGTACCTGAGAGACACATCGACACCAAACAAGTGTTAGGCTAAAGGAGCCTAGTGAGTTGTATAAATGACACTATGCATGTAAAGTATGTTAAGGCATGCAAGATATACAATTTCATACTAACAACGAAAGTAGCATATTAAACCGGTTTATTATTATTATCTTCGGAAACAATGGGCGCGACCCATTTCCACCAACCAATATCCCGACATTATTTACTTCGAAACACCTCGATGTCCCGAATTTAGCATGACAACATCATCAGAAGCCCGCGCACTTCGGAGCCACCCGAAAGCCGACGACATAGGTACAAACCCGCGACTGTTTGGTGTGGACATATTGCGTTGGATCGTCCATGTTATTAACATACAAGGCTTTGATACTGAATTTAGCATAGTATCTCGTCCATGTTATTTGCATACAAGACCTCGATACTGAATTTAGCATAGCATCTCGTCCATGTTATTTATATACAAGACCTCGATACTGAATTTAGCGTAACATCTTGTCCATGTTATTTATAAACAAGACCTCGATACTGAATTTAGCATAGCATCTCGTCCATGTTATTTATATACAAGACCTCGATACTGAATTTAGCATAGCATCATCAACGGAGGTATAACTCGAGGGTCTCAAGCCCTTCACATCATTCCATGGCATATTTCAATACAAGTATTTATCATGCGTACGTTCATCACATAGAATATAACTCATGCAGGGTAGTACACAACAAACTATTTCGTGTATACAATTATCCAAGAAAGTACATAATTCAATCAAGGTGATGCGCTCTCAGTTTTAACAAAAAGGGTTTAGCAACTCACCTTGGTATTCTTCACAATCAAATGTGGATTAGATAGCTAGATACGTTACAAGATAGCACCAATACAATCATATCATGGTATGCATAAGTAAAACACCAAAAATGACACTTACGGTCCACAACCAAAGCACTAGTCTAAAGCTAGGCTAGACTATCTCAATTGTCCCCAAAATCTCCCAAACATCACCTATTATAACCCTTAAGGAAAGCCCAAAGCCAAAACTCAAAAAGGATCGCAAACGAAAAACTTCAAAATGGGAACAGAGACTTGCGCGACCTAACCCCGGGACCTCAGGCCGCGGGCTTAGGTCGCGGGGTTTAACAGACCTGCACAATTCCGCGACCAGCTTCAAAAATCTTAACCCAAACTCACCCAAAACTCAATATCGACTCCCAAAACACCCCACGAATGATTATGATTGATCCTATGATGATATAACATGATAAACTAACAACAAAACTCGAAAACACTCCATGGATCGTCGAGATCCATGGTTTTCCCCAAATACAAACCCTAGTTTCCAAGGTTCTCAAAACCCGACTAATACACGAAATCGACACGAAATAAACCATACCTTTCGTTAGGAACTTGATTCCAACGATACTTCACGGATTGATTTCACCTCCTACGCTCGATTCTTCCTCCGGATCTCGAATTCTCTTCCAAGCCCTCTTTCTCTCTTTTTCTCTCTTTTCTCTCCTCAAAACACCACCCAAACAAATGAAGGGGTGAGGGGTTTTGTAACTAGTTAGTGAGCTAGTTACACTCCACCCCCTTCCTTAACTCGGGTATTTACATTCTCATCCCGAAACTGTTAAATTGAACACTCGACTCGACCTATAACTTGTAATACGAGTTAATAATTAATTTTTGGGAAATGATGCTTATATTTAATCGAATTTCTATTATTCACTTTTATCAACAAGTTTGAGTTCATAAAATTCCGGGTGTTACATAACGTCAGTTATCTGCTATTAAAAAATATAGATAAAAAATCAGGAGTCATTGTAAAACTTAGAGATATCTATCTTTTGTCATATATCTATTTGTGTTTTTATCGTTAGTTTATTACGAAGTAAATATTCCTTCAAGAGTTAAGGTAATAACCCAACTTCCAAAAAAGTTATTATATAAACAAATTAGCATTTGCAATTCGATAAATTGGTCCCGAGTATCAAGTCGAATATGTGATCTCAAAAGTTATAACAACCCGCTTAGAGGCATAACTAGGGATTTAGGATTGGAGGCTTTGGCATTCAATACTACACTTTAAATGAAAAATAATACCGATAATATTGTATCTGTATTTTAACATTAGGATCATTGGACTAAAACTATACTTTGATTTATGAAGTTGATATGGTCAAACTTGAATATATGCTCGCCTTCTCTAATAACGTTGGTTACTTGGAAGAGGTTATGTGTTGAGCATTCTGAGGCCGAAAGTGATAGAAGACGAGACGGTGGAGATGAATCAACATCATGAACAATAGGAGAATCTCATTTATCCTCTCATTAGGATTGACCAAAGCTAAGTGAATGCACGTGTGTGTGAGTCTCTTGAGGAGAGTTGTTGATGTGAAGAAGCAAAAGAGTTGGATCTCTATTAATTGTATGAATCCGATCCTCTTTATTTTTATGTTTTTCTCTTTATTGGTGAAACCTTAATTTTAGGGATCAGGGTTCTTGAGTGTTGGGGCTGTTTTGATTGAAGGAAAAGTTCCCAATATTGTGACTAGTGAGGGGTTAGTGAGAATCTAATTTATTGACGAATTTGCATCTTAATTCGTGTTATAATCTGTTCATGATGTATTAATTGGGTTTGATTCAAGTTTCTAAAGTTTTTGATTTATCTCTTGCAAATATTGGACTAGATGGATTAGTTTGTGTTTTGAAGTTAGATTATTTGTTAAAATGGTTTAAACATTGATTCCCCGGTTTTAACTTATAAAATCATATTGACAAAGATTGGACAAGTGTTGCTAATGAGATTCTTGTTGAAAATATCATGCATCACAATCTAGAAGGAATGCGACTTCCTTGCGACTTGGGTTGCATGAAATTCTCATTGTCCACTGTCTAATGCATTTTCGATTTTGCTTCGCTTCTCTTCTTAGACTAGGTTCGAGGCATCAATTTAGGGATTGCATTAGGTATTATACTGTATGGTTTTATGATGATTTAGATGGTTTAACATCATCCCTATGTCCACAATGCAGGTGTTTGATGGTGAAATCTTAGTATAGGATTATGAGAACTAGGCTTGGACTTCACGTAAGTTTCCTCTTACTATTTTTGGAAAATTGTTACTTGCTATTCATGTTGTATTTACTATCTGCCACATATTCATCTATTGCATCTCATGTTCAATGAATTGATCATTCAAGCATGAACTTTTTGGTGTGAGAATGTATGTTGTGGAGTATTGATCAACGAGAGGTATGCATCCGAATAGGAGCACATGAATTCGTTTTATGTCTCAAACTAATGGAAGGTGCGATCCCGGTGGTTGGTCGCAAGTGTGAGTGACTATATGTATGATCAATCATTGTATAACATGTGTCGGTATGTAAAAAAATTACTTAGTTTACAGGTAAGAGTAACGTTGGAAGTTCATTAAAGGGAAATGAGAATGTGTGATGTGGTTAAAAAAGGTATAGATTAATTAGAAGAGTGTTGTAGCCACCTTTAGCTTTATGTTTATCTCAATTGTGGATGTGTACATATGTTGTGAATCTTATGATGTATTTAGTACCTTGACTTGGCACTTTTGGGACCGTATTGACAATATTTTATGTTATTGGTATTTGGGTTGTTACACAATTGGGTCTAAGCTTAAGGGATTTACATAACCTGTTGGGTCTAAACTTAAATTGTAATATATGGAATCACAATTGAGAAAGGTGACTCTTTTGTAGGTTTCGGCCATTTGATGAATGAAATGTTTATATTGACTTTAAACAAAAAGACTTGTATTTCAAATTTTGTTTATGACACAAATGCAAATTCTTTTGATTCTAGTTTATGCCTTTATGGCATGAAAGGCTTGGTCATGTGAATTTTAAAACAACGGTTGAAATGTTAAAAGATGGTCGTATTTCGGCCTTTGACAGAAAAACCAAAAAATGTAAAACTTGCATGTTAACAAAGATCCTAAAAGGCACTCGTTGATGCTTGAGTTAATTAATCGTGATCCTTGTGATTGACTTCAACTCCGTCTTTGTGTAAAAACAAAATATCTCGTTACTTTAATCGATGACGCTTCATGATTTTGCTATGTATTTTTTATATACAAAAAATGGGGTGCTAGACAAATTTAAAATTTATATAATGGAGACTTGATTGCAAATGAATTGTTGTTTAAGATGTTTATGCAATGATACACGAGTCCTTAGCAATACTATTGGGTACAATGTTTTGCCAATCGTTTCACATAATGAGCCTAGACGTTAGGCTGTGAGTAGCGGCAGTGGCAGCGGCTTCTAACCCGCCGGCTTTGGTGGGTTGGGCAGGTACCGCTACACCTCCGACAGGTTCACCAGGCCGAGGGCCAGAGCGCCTGAGCGGTATCTCCACACCGTTGCGGGCTGTTGATTTTGTGTGTGTGGTGTGTGTGGTGTGTGTGGTGTGTTTTATTTAAATAAAAAGTGAAAGGGTTGGGAGGGTTAGGTACTAATAAGAAAGGGTTCCAAAGAGTTAATAAAAGGGTTGGAGAAAAGTTAATGTAACAACTGATGTGACAGTGAGATTGAAAGAGTTGGGAGGATTAAGTACTGATAGCTTAGAGCATCTCCAACAGCTTCCCTATAATGGGCAAATAGAATATTTTATTATTATAATCAATGTTGATTTCTCCAAAATGGAGAAGCTGTTGGAGATGCATGCACATTTCTTTTAGAGATTTTGAAATGCTCTTATAGTTATACCTTCACGAAAGAAGAGCATGTGGTTCTAGATTATAGAGCCAAATGATGAAGTCAAATCTCAGCCCATCCATGTTTAATATAAAGGAAAATGGTTAATATTTTATAAAACACGTTCAATTATTTTAGGAATGGGAGACACTTTTAATTTTCGTGTTCCATGCCACCACAAAAGTAAGCAATAAAGTCAAATAAAATAAGAAATTCTATAAGTGCATCTCTAACAGCATTGTTAAACTATAAAAATTAGATTTTTTATTTTTTCTAAATTGTTCTAACAGCATTGCTAAAATAAAAAAAGAAAAACTTGGAGTTTTCTCTAAATATAAAGATTTTTCTTCAAAATCTCTAAATGATGAGAAAGAAACATTATTTTAAAGTATTCCATCAATGACATAATTTATTTTTAAAAGTTTTAATAAGTTTATTGGTTTAATAAATATAATGTATATTTTAATAATATAAATGATGATAAATTTTCTAAAATAGCAAAACTGATAGAGATTAAAAAGTAAAGTTTTAAGAATTTTGCTTTTTTATTCTCTATTTTAGAAAAAATATAGTAAAAATGCTGAGGATTCTTCAAGGGTAGTTTTGGTAGTACAACCCAAAAAATATATCATAATTTATTTCATTACCCATGAAAACAACATCTACTTAAGTAATTTTGCATTGGATTTCAAGAAAAATATATGATATATTTTCTTATAGATATATGACCTTTTAAATTGAGAATATAGGTTTTACAACGGATTCTTGTCTAACATCCTAAAAGTAGGGGTAAATTTTAACGTGAATAATTACGAGAAAGACGTAGCCTAAATAAAATAATCATCCAACAATGGGGACGAGTAGTAAGGTGTTTACAGACATAACAAAAGTACAACAAAAGAACGACAACCTACTAATTTAAACTAGATCACTCTAGATTATAAACGAGTGTCGTTCTCTCTCTTCAAAAAGTTTTCCGCTAAAATCCTTCCAAGACAGCCAAGTCTATACAAATCCAGAAAAATACTAATTACAGTTGTACACCTCTTCACCCAGTCCCACGAATGTCCGCCGCTAAGATGACATGTTATACATGTCTATTTGAGAAAAGTGTTACACTAAAGCCTAGTGAGAACAAACAATTGAAAATATAATAAAACGGAAATTCTAGCAATCAATAAATTCAACATGTTTTGTAGTATAAAACCTCTTTGATACCGTAAGTGACCATTTGGTCTAAAAATATGCTTTCTATTGATGTGGGAGACCGATTTCCAAGGAATGTGGCAGAACACAAAAATAAGCCATTGTTCTATGTTTAGAGCTTCAAATAAGACACTGGTCACTAAGTTCAACCACCTTTAGTCTATAGTTCAAGTCCTCCAATCCAACAACATTTTCTCATAGCTAGAATTAAATCACTATAGGCCTCACGATCGTCAAGTTCAACCCCTTCGGTCTATAGCTTGAGTCCTTTAGAGATTGTTACCCATGGCTAGCTAGTGAGTGAGATATACCCAACCACCTATAACATAAATATAAAAAAAGACTTGTGTGTGCTTATGAATCTATTACACTAGTCAATTTACTGCAATAATCAAAATGTACATTGTCACTTCTAACTCAATAATTAAGTGAAAACAAACTTTTGATTCTAGAGTTTATTAAAGTATCCAAATGGCCTTAATATGGTGTCAAACATTGAGTACAGTGACATTCATCTGAAATTACTACACATTTCCAAATATTTCTTAAATAGGTAGAAAACCCTAATGGTAGCAAAATACTTCCCTTTGAGTTTGAACCTTTGCCCTTTGCTTGACGGATAAAATGGACGAACATTGGTGTAAAAGATCCAATTCATAAGAAATTGCATATGTGATGGTCTCTTTTGAATAAATATAGATAAATGACCAAATCCATAGTAATTGGCATACTTTAGAGACCAAATATGTTATTTACTCAAAAACTTACGACGGCGTAAAAAAACGTCCTATAAACTTTTGGTAAAACTTTCATATAGAATTTTTTTGGGTCTTATAAAAGCACTCTATTAGCACGCTTATTTATTTTAGGCATCCTATAAACTCAAGGTGTGGTGTAAATCTATATATTTTTTGATAAAAGAATTATTATACAAAACTTCTATATTATGATATTATTTTTTATGATAAAATAATTAAATATTTTTAATACATGTAGTTATTTATATTTTTGGTCATTATAGTTTCAGTTTCTTCTCGGTCCGATTTAATCAATAACATCGTTCAAGTGCAAGTCGTTGAGTAAACCTCAGACCCTAACATAAGAGAACTAGTTCTTTTTTTTTCTTTCATTGGAGACCAACGAATTATATTTTACCTAACCAAACAATTAACCGTCTTTGACTATTTTTATCAAAGTAATATATGTATTGTTATTATCAAGATCTACAATTGTTTGGTCATATAAAAATGTTATATGGATATAATTAGTTAGACATTTTATTTCAAAAGTCTCATTAAAAATGTCTAAAGACAATTTATAAACTCTTTCTAATAATTTATTCTATGAGGCATACATTTGTTTAGTATAATTGAATTACTTATGGCATCAAACAATTGTACAATCTATTAATAAAATCGCTTACATTTATCTATAAAATTAGCTTAAAATTATTTAATTAAATGTTTTTATATAAAAATTAATTGTTTGGGTCCTAATGTAGAAAAAATAATTAAAATACTATCATGCTAAGGGTACTCAGCGACATACACATTTTAATGACGTTAGTAAAAGAAATGAAACAAATAAAAGTTTGAAATCGTAATGACTAAAAAAAACATATGGTGTCAAAAAGCAGATAATAATTTTATCATAAAAATAATAAAATAGTATAACTTTTTTATGTATTAATTCTTTAATTAAAAATATATGGCTTTATTAAATAAAAAGCATAAAAAAGATATTTAATAAACTAAAAAGGAAGATAAAGTAGAAGATTTAAATACCGATAAGTTAAATTTATCAATAGATTTAGCATAGAAACGAAAAGAACAGTAAACTATAAATTATAAAAACAAGAACGAAAAGTTAAAACCATTACGATGAAAATCAATATCTTTTGCAAATCACCTGGACTAAAATAATACTTTGCTCTACTTTTGGTTAAAGAATTATGTATGAAAGTGATTTTTGATCTTTCTTTTATTAACGATTGCTTTGTTTTAGACTAATAATCTAAGGCGCTGTTTATTTGTTTTAATCGGGTAAGTGCTGATCCAGGTAAGTGTTGTTCCTGATAAGTGTTGTTTGGGTAAAGTGTTTATCACATGTTTTTGGTAAGTGTTTATAAAAAGACTATTTTAATTTATTTTTTATGGTGTTATGTTAAAAGGAATAGAGGGAAAAAAGAAGGGCAAACATGAAATAAACAAATCTGACCCGAGTAAGCAACATTTTGGTTCTAGCTCTGTCAGATCTACGTCACATTTCGGTCAAATCTCAGACTTGATAAACAATTTGACTGCTGACTAAATCAACATTGTTGACATGTCAGCACCAAGTAAATAGCCACTAAGACTTGAGATTGTGAAATGTCATCACTCTGCCACATATGTTATAGCCTCCTCATATGATGGGTTTTAAAAAAAATGTCACTTTAGAACTCTATAATTTGTAAGATTCATTTACAAAACTCTTTTTTTTTTCAGTAGCCTTGGGTTTTTTGATCAGTTTATATGTACCAAATAATCCCATGGACGACCACCAATAGGTTGAAGAACGATGAGATTTCCACTACATTACTTAGAGTCTAACCGGTTTGTTACAACCCAAATGGTTGGCCATCATAACTTTACCTTAAGATTTTGTGTAACAACTAACAACAATTTTTTCATCGATACATTTATAATAAACTTTATTGATTAACATATATTTGTTTTAAAGCACGTCAAAAAATTTACCATGGTGAATTCAATATATGTTAATCACTGTATCTTCAAATCACAAATAAAAACTCTATAATTTCAACCAAAAACGTTTTCTAAAATTTTCATAAAAATTGAAAACAAAAACTCAAATTCATTTTTTTAAAAACGTTTTCTTAGAAAATGAACACAATCTTCCACAACCAAACACATGCTTAAAACACTTCAAAAATAGTTTTTCAAAGTATGTAACTATTAGTTTTGTTAGACTAGGAATACATTATGAGTTTTTGTAACAAAACTATAATTAAATTTAGTTTTATTACATTTATGTTATAAAAAGAAATACGTATTTTAAAGAAAAAAGAGAAATGGCCAACTTTTAGAGAAAAAATGTATTAATTTACAACCACGTTAGTTTTATAATAAAGATGGTATCAATTATTCAATATTTCATGACAAGAGTTAGACCGTTGATAGGAAAAAACTCAAATGAGACGTGCGAAAGGGGCAATATTTAATTAAACCAAAGTTAAAGGCCCATATTCAACCAAGTAACTATAAATAACCATCTTAAGTTCACAATCCTTCCATCACCTCTTACAACTTACAAACCAAATACCTTACAAAACCCCCTATCTAACATTTTTTTTCTCAGTCTTTGATCACCCCGAAATGTCTCCGATCACTCCCGAGATTAGAGCAAGTGCGGAAATCATCACCGGACATGATGTTTGCAAGGAAAAGATCAAGACTTTGCTTAAAGAATTTGAGCTTCCCAGTGGCCTCATGCCCCTCGAGGACATTGAGGAACTCGGTCGTGTGAAAGATACTGGTTTAATGTGGGTGAAACAAAAGAAAAGTATACTCCACAAGTTCGAGAAGGCTGGCAAGACAGTGCAATATGGCCCTGAGATCACTGGGTATGTTGAGAAGCGCAAGATCAAGAAGATGACCGGCAGCAAGTCTAAAGAGTTGTTCTTATGGATCGGTGTTACCGAGATCGTAGTTGACGGTCCACCAGCTAACAAGATCACCATTAAAACAACCACCGGAATCTCCCAGACCTTTCCGAAGGAGTATTTTGACGCTTGAAGAATGACCATCGGTTGATCCAATTACTATGACACCAAAAACCAGCATGTTTAATTTTCTAAAAATAAGCTTGTCTGCTTATATTTTATATATAACAGTCAAACCTTTTTATAATGTTTTCATGGGCTCAATGGATAATTGACTTTTATCGCGTATTCAAATCATTTAGGTGGTCAATTATGATATGAAAGTACAATTTGATACTGCATTAGTCAATATGACATGATTAAAGAAGCCACATAAGCATTCCGAGGATGAGCTACTAATAAACAGTTTGAAGATAAAAATTATATTTTGGCAAATCTATGGTTAATCAAATATATCGTCAAAATTCATGAAAAATGGTCTAAGGTACTCAAAAGAGCTCAATATGATTGAATGAAGCGTTTTTTGTCTAAAATAGACTTCAAGGGGGAAATGTATGAAATCTCCATCCCAATGCCATTATTGCTTAAACTTGCCTCTCGAGAAAGATGATATTTTTAAACCTATCCATATGGTTCTCTTGTTCAAGTGTTTTACTAAGAGGTAAAGTGTGAAATCTCCATCCAATTGTGAGTTGATGAGAGTTAATTTGCCATTTGGAAGATCCATGGCTAATTTGAAAATCGGGGAACATGCAAGGAGGTGATGTCCGAAACTTACTCGTTTAGTGCTACTATGCTAGATTTTGATAAGAAAACTTTTAATAGGGTGGGATGATCGTAAGACCCGTGTCGGGTGGGCACACTTAAAATATTGATGTATTTCTATGACTATTAGCCTTTCGAGGTCATACCTTGAGTGGATTTTATTGTATCATAAAAACACTTGGTATGGCAAAATTTGGTGGAGAAAAGTTGCAACAGTAGCGGAATAGAAAATCCCATAACTTTTCCTACTACTTAAGTCGCATAAAAAGTCATACAACTCTTTATTTTTAGCAAAAACAGTTTTGCGGTTGTGGGCAACTTGTCACACAACTAAAGCCAGTGGAACACCTAGATCGGGATAAACCCATATTTTCGACTAGGGTTTGCTTATACTTTAACCCCTTAAGTTTTCTTTCAGTTATTGGCAATTGAGCAACATTGGAGGATATTCCCAAGACTTTGGGTTGCATCTTAGAGCATTTTGGGTTTTGATTGGAAGCAATAGGAGCCTTGGATTTAGAGATTGAAGTCATCATTTTGGAACTTCTGGTTAAGAGATTTCAAGGTCTTGAAAAAGTAAGTTCCTTGAACACTTAGGGATGATTTTTATCGTGCATTCATCTCAATAACTATTTCTTTATTTAACAAAACATCATAAATATCCTAAATTTTTTAGAACAAATTAATGCTCATTTAGAAAATTATTTTAGCAAGATTTAAACATACAAAATGCATGTTGGCCTAGCGGATCTAGGATCTTGGACACTTAGTATATACAATCATAATAAAATAAAAAAGTTCTGTTTACGAGCTACACTAAAATAACAATTGTTTGTTATTTAAACACCAATAGTTTCAAGATATACAAGCATGTGTACCTAAAAATAGTCGTTAAGGTTAGTAGACAACATCATAAGTACATTGAATCACGTAAAAGAATGATATGCAAACTAAAATGTGTTGTGTCTAAACTCGGACAAAAATCAATTAGTTACCATATATGATTCTTGACAAAAGATTTATCAAAAGAATTTATGTTATTATAATTATATAAATGACATCAATATTCTTAAATCTTAATCAAATTACACACAATGTGAACCATGAGTAATAGTTGATACTTGATATGCTAAGTTGTTGGGTGTATGGAACACGAAGGTGGTAATGGTGGTTGTGGAGGCACAAGACCGAATTGATTACTGATCGATAACCGTAAACGGCTTCACACGGACCCGCCTCGAAAACACCATACCAATCAAACACGCAAAATGAAATTGTTAGATAGCTCCCCAATGCATAGAGCTAACCTCTACTACGCAAACAAGCTTAAATCTTGTTTAACTATTTAGACATCTAAAAGCATTGGGACGTCTTACTAGTTATACATAATTTTACGTACAAATGAAATAAATTGAGTTGAGCAACAAACTTGTTAACTTAGTTGAAGGTCTTGAATTTGTGCAAGTGATGACATTAGATCATAGGGCAGAGCTAAAGGGTGTATCAATAAGAGACTTTGAACAACGCCTCAAAGTTTATTGGGGCCTCTTGAACTTATTAGTGGCCCAATTATACATTGTTATCTTAGTTATATATATTTTACTCTTGAGCGAATAAATATAACACAATTTTTCGACTCAACTTATATTTTTAAATATCCTAATCGAGAAATTAAATTCTTTAAGCGATCAAAAGGTCCGGATTGGTGATTCCCAATTATTGGTCACAATATTGGAATTTTCCTCCTTAAATTGATGATTGAGATCCACATTTCCATTATTCTCATTGATGTTTGTTTCCCAATAGCTATTGTGATGATTGAATCCCGACCTTGTTTAGTCATCATTCGCTTTCTTGGTCTCTTTCCTACTTTAATATCTTATTTCTCTTATTCATTGTTCAACGAAAGACGTTCATTTGCACATGTGATATCCTAATTTCATTAAATGGTTCATTGTGTCAGTGATCAATTGATCGCTTGCTTTGAAAAACGAACTAAGTGTGTCAAGTATGCCCCTTACATAATGTTTATCAATTTCATAGGAGTTTCTCAATTACTAATTACATAATGTGGTATACGAAAATATGGTTACTAATTACTAATTTCGTTTGCATACGTACTAAAAAATGGTTACTAATTACATACTAAAGAGTGATTACTAATTACATACTAAGTTAGGCAATCGGATCAATTACATCCTGTATCCATTTTAATGGAAATCAATGATCAATTTAAATAAGAGGACGAGGAAAGTAAGATTTTGATCTATAAAATGTTAATCATCTCAATTGTAACCCTAGTTTACACTTTCTTCATCCCATCGGTTTCCCTTTTAGGATGTTTCACGAATATTGTACATCGGTTATTTTTTACAAAATACCAAATTGAAGTTACGATTTTATCTAATAAATTAACGGTATCAACAAGAATGGGTCAACTTACCTAACAATTCTACAATTGTTGTTATGGTAAAGATTGTAGCAAAGTTATCATTTAAGTTTGATTGTAAATTTGTACCTACTATTTTTCCTTGTCTAAGTTAAACATTTGGTAATTTACTTGATTTATATTTATGGGTTTCGTTGATTCATCTACTTTTATAAACCACAAATTTATAGTAAAATTCAACTTGATCCAGCATATTTCATACTTTATTAAATTATACTTTTGCATCCTTTTTTATGTTCAAGTGCGTCCTTTATTATCTTGACTAGATATGTACATGCGTGCATTGCAGCGTGAAAAATGAAAAATATACATAAATTATACGTATTAAGTTATAAACAATTGCAAGGTCAACTGATCACAAAAAACTGGAAAAAAATTCGCTCGATAGTGAGTCTTTAAACTCATAACATTTGAACTCATTTTGAAGGTTTTGATTTGATGATTATAACGGTATATTTTATTGAAAAAGAAAAACAAAAATTTTAATACTTTTTAATTCACATATATTATTATAATAAATAAGGATGTAAAGTGAAAAATGAAAAAATAAGGGATCAAAAGTAATTCAATTAAGTTATTTGAAGTATTGAAAATGTAAATTATATAATTGAAATTAATAAATTAATAAGAAATTGACATAGGTTAATTTTGAAAGATATTTTTCCATATTTGTTAGTTCAAAATATGGTATTTTTACAATATTTAGAAAAAAATAAGAAATACATGATGACATGATCAAATTATGTATTTTTTTAAGAAAAGTTATATTCTCTCCTACACATGAGTAGAATACATTACACAAGTGAGTAGAATGATGAATAAGTTAAAAAGGTAGGAAAAAATATAATTTCTCTTTTTTTAATTGGCCAATCAAATGACTCAATTTAAGTATTGAAGATTTCGGCGAAAACCTCTTAAATAGATAGTATAGATGCAACATGCATTCGTAGAAATTACTAATGCATAAGTTGGTTTTAAAAAATTTAAAAAAATGTAAACCATAAATTCAGCCTTGATACAGACAAAACACTGTATATAAGGCTATGCGTATCTGAAAACTCTAGAACCCTTTCTGATTAGTAGTCGAACCCTCCTAACCCTCTCACTTTTTAATTATTTAATTAATTAAAACACACCACACACACAACATCGGTTATAAGCGGTATGGCCACGCCGCTTCAACCCCAGCCATCAAACCCGCAGCACACGTATGGGAGCCCGCCCAGCCCGTTGAGCCTGGCGGTTTGGAAATCGTCCAACCCGCGTCTCCGATACGCATAGCCTAAGATCGAAATTTTATATTATCAGTTTTAATCGAGATGTATTTTATAATATTATCCAGATACATAATGTGTATGTCTAATTTTTTTAAACATACTTAAAAATGCAATGCAAAAACTAGCGGTGGATTTGGTTTTAACAAATTGAATATAAACACTTGTCCAAATTACCTTGGATTAAGGCATATTCGATGGATATAACTCCAAATATATTTTAGAAAAACAATTATTATTAAATATTTCAATCACGTTCATTTTTGTTAAATTTCATGTAACGACAAATCTTAGACCAGTGAGAGGGATAAACTGAATTACAAAAAGAAAACGTGAGTAAGGGGCATTTTGGTAGTTTCACCAAAAATCAAGGTCACATATTTATCCAACTACCTATAAATAGTCAACTTCATCACCAGTCTCTATCACACAATCTTATCCAAACAAGCTTCAAAAACTTAACCTCCCAACCAATTATATTCAACCCCGATCACCCGAAAAATGTCTCCAATCACCCCCGAGATTAGAGCAAGTGCTGAGATCCTAACCGGACATGACATTTGCAACGAAAAGACCAAGTCTCTGCTCAGAGAATATGATCTTCCCGATGGCCTCTTACCTGCAGAGGACGTTGAGGAACTTGGTTATGTGAAAGATACCGGTTTCTTCTGGGTGAAACAAAAGAAAGATATAGTCCACAAGTTCGAAAAGGTCAGCAAGCAAGTGTCATATGCTACTGAGGTCACTGGTTATCTGGAGAAGTGCAAGATCAAGAAGTTGACAGGCGTCAAGTCTAAAGAGGTGATGATATGGATCACCATTAACGAGATCTATGTTGAGGACCCAACATCTGACAAGGTCACCATGAAAACACCCACCGGAATCTCCAAGACCTTTCCCAAGGTTGCTTTTGAGGCTTAAGAGCCAATGAACAAATGGAAAAATAAGCATGTATGCAACAAATATTAATGGCATCGATTTATATCTTATTTTTAGTAATGTGCTTGTTTTGTAATTGATTTTCAGAGGTTTAATGAATGTTTTCATCTTTATCATCATGTGGTCAAGTCATTAAATTAATCGAACGTGATTATTAAAATATATTGTCACTAACATTATAATAAAGCAAAAACGAATACCCATAAATTGAGGATAAAACATGTTAGATATAGTCTATATTTAGTATTCAATATCATATTATTTAAATGATCAATTTATTGTATTTTAGAAAGATATTATTGTTAATTACAAAAAAAATTAAAAATACGATAGTTAAAAAATCAATTCGTTTAAAAAGAAAGTATTTGCTTGACATATAATGTTGGGTCAAGACAAATTTGCATCATAAATCCTCATAACTCACTCAAATATCACCAAACTGCCTCGAGACTTAACATAAATCAACTACAACATGTGTGTTCGTTAAATCTTTTGCACACGCTTTGTCAAGGTAATTAGACACATGGCGGCTCCAAAGGCATTGTTGCAAGTCCAAACACCGACTAAAGTTTCCCTCATGCTCTCGATCAAATAATTTAAGATTGTTGCTTTGCATGAAAGAAGTCAAAATACCCCTCTCCACCCTTTCTGGTACCTAACACCGGTATAATTTTATTTTGGTTCATGACATATTATAACTACGTCAACAGAATAAATATTCAACTCTTAAAGGAACGTCGTTTTCAAGCACTTTTCAAACATACATTTACGTTGTTTTTTCTTTGTAGATAGGAAAATTGTTAGGGTAAAAATCTACGATCGCACGACAACCGACTATAATCGTAAGGCAAATGTTAGGACAATAGTCCTGTATTAAGATAAGGTCCAGAGATAAAACCTAAAAGTACTATCGAACAAAGATTATTAAACATCGAACATATACATCAAATAAGTCGAACGATATCCACAATATCGTACGACAGTACTAACGAATAAATATACAAAGTTTATATGTTTGATGCAGGTAAGCTGATTATCATATCTAACAATTGTCCACCTTTGAGGAAATCGGAAATTGAGTACTATGCTATGCTTGTTGAAGATCATCACTACATCGAACAAGTCGTAAGCTATGTATCGTTCGACAGCATCAAGATCGACCGTTACAAGCAAGATTCTCGCAGCAGTTACAATCTGGACATTAACTTTCAACAATACCGTTGGACAGTTACTCTCCGAGCATTAATTGAAGACAATAACGTTGGACGGTTACAATTCAATCATTGAAGAGCCACAAAACCGTTGGACCGTTATTATCAAGCCACTATATAAGAAGAATCAAGCCAGCATTGCAACACACGAAGTTTACTCGAAGCCCACAAGTTCTATAATCATTATTCTAGAGAATCATCTGTAATTTACATTCGATTTCATAGTTTTCTCAGTTGTAATCGTACGATCAAAGCTGTATACTTGAAGGACATCACCCCTGATTGGTGATCATAGTGCTCTGTCGACTTACCTTTTAGGTCGACCGCAGGTTTTTTCCTCCGTCGTGAGGTTTTTCCTGCGTCATCAAATTATTTGTCTTACTTTACTTTCTCGCACTTATCATTGATTGTAATTTCTTTCTCTCGACGGTTAAGCCTCACACAAATTTTATTCGACATCGAGTTGTGTAATTTTTTACATAAACAGTTTGGCGCCCACCGTGGGGCTCCGTTTTGAGAAAAATTTCATTCGGTGAAAAGTGCGCCTTAGTACTAACCTTTTCTTTGAGTTCTCTTTGAGCTATTTGCGCAGGACAATGGATAACGGATTCATAGCGTCACTCCAACAACAATTGCAAGAGGCTAACAACGAAATTCAACGTCTTCGAGCTCTACCTGGACCATCGATGACAATCCCAATATCTATCCCTCCACCATATCCTCCTCAACATTTAAGACCACCATCTCGACCACAGTTCAATGCCTCAATGCCATTTTCAACTGTGAACCAACAATACAACAACGTACAACCATCTTTACCACAGTTCACACCACCAATACCTCATGGCCCGCCACCTATGCCTCGAGGTCCACCTTCTATGCCTCAAGGAGCACCCATGTTCACGTTCGAGCCTTTTTCCCAACAAATTCCTATTCCTGGTCATATACCCACAGTTGCTAGTTCCACCATTCATACGACAATACCGCCCAGTACCGGAATTTCTTCTAGCTGTATTCCAACGATCCCTATAAACGTTGAAGATCCTCTAAACGTACGACTGAAATCCCTGGAAGAACAAAACCAAAAATTGTTCGCATTACTCACAAAGCTACCCGGAGCAGCAGTACCCGTCGAAGTCGAACCTAAAACTGGATTTCAGGCTTCACCGTTCGTTGATGAATTAGCTCTTGTTGACGTTCCTAAGAAATATACTATACCAGCTTTCGCAACAAAATATTCTGGAATCACAGATCCGGTCGAACATATAGCACAGTACAAGCAACTTATGTGGACAGTTCCTATACCGGCGCAATATCAAGAAGTCTGCATGTGCAAAAGCTTTGGATCAACTTTAACAGGAGCAGCATTACAATGGCTTATTAACCTAAAACCAAAAAGTATCGGATCGTTTGCAGAATTGGTGAACCAATTCACTCGACAATTTGCTAGCAGTCGTAAGATGGAAAAGCAGACCAGCGACCTGTACTATATCGTACAGAAATCTGGAGAAACAATCCGCGACTACTTCAACAGATTCAATGCAGCAATGATTGAAATAAAAAATTGCGACGTGAAAACAGCAATCGAGGCATACAAACGTGGATTAGAAGATTCCTCTGGATTATATTTGGAATTAACGAAATATCCACCAGAAAACTTCGACGACGTACGAGCTAGAACACTAGCTTTCATGAGAATAGAAGATGATGCTCTCTTCCGACGAAAGCATTCTGCAGAAAAGAAACCTCTTGGTGCTCAAAAACATGACTTTAAGCATAAAAGAGTAAACAAGATTGGAAATCCTCGATACGAGTCGAAAACTCGACCAAGCAAAGGTACTGTTAAAATACGATATCCAGAGTTATCTACTTACAATTTTGCAGGTACATCGAAAGATTTGGTGGATTCGCTACGAAAGATTGATGCAAACGTACGATGGCCGAAGAAATCAGATAAACCAAGCAAAGACAAAGATCAGAACAGGTGGTGCGATTTCCATGACGATCATGGTCATACGACAGATGAATGCATCAGTTTAAAGAAGGAGATTTCATATTTGAAATCTAAGGGGCATCTAAAAGGCCTCATCCCAGAAGAACAAGGACGACCAGCGTCACCAGTTCATACAAAAGTCATAAACTGCATCACTGGAGGATCAGAAGTTTGTGGACTTACATATTCAGCTGCAAAGCGACATGCACGAGATGGTCCAAGCGAACATCCTATTCCCGGAGAAGCCAAATCAAAGACAGAAAAAGAGCTCGATGCAATGACAATCACGTTCGACCAAGACGATACACAGGGGGTCCATCATAAACATCATGACGCTCTGGTCATACAGTTGACAATCGGAAACTGTTCGACTAAGAGAATATTGATTGATGGAGGCAGTTCGGCTAACGTTATTTTTGCAGATACTCTTAAAGTCATGGGAATCGAACGATCAGAAATCGTACGACGAAGTACTACTCTGATTGGATTCAATGGAGACCCGATGAACACTCTTGGAGAAATCATCTTGCCTGTCTACGCCAAAGGCATCAACAAACAAACAAAGTTCAACGTTGTGGACTGCCAATCAGCTTACAATGTTATTCTTGGAAGACCCTGGATCCACGAGATGAAAGCAATTCCTTCGACATACCACCAGAAGATCAAATTTCCTTCTCCATGGGGAATTCAAGAAATTGCTAGTGAGAACAAAATCGCACGAGAATGTTACAAGATTACGATGAAGACAAAGTCGCAGGACATCTAGCAATTACAGAGCCAGGATGAGAGGAAATCGAACGACGACCTTCGGCTAGAAGAAGTCGTCCTTGATCCTGAACATCCTGATCGAAAAGTCTTCGTAGGAGCCTCGCTCCCCCCTGACATAAAAAATACGATTATATCTTTTTTGCAGGAACATTCAGACTGTTTTGCATGGTCGCACGAAGATATGGTCGGAATAGATCCAAGCATTATATCGCATAAATTGAACGTGGATCCTACGTTCAAACCCATTAAGCAGAAACGTCGCAAGTTCGCGCCTGAAAGAAATAAAGTGATCAACGATGAAGTTGACAATCTGCTTAAAACAGGGAAGATCCGAGAAGTCAAATATCCAGAATGGTTGGCTAATGTAGTCGTCGTACAAAAGAAGAACGGAAAATGGCGAGTCTGCATTGATTTCACGGATCTAAACAAAGCTTGTCCAAAAGATCCTTTTCCTTTACCTCACATCGAC